>CM029127.1:21465500-21640500 GCA_016859345.1 Istiophorus platypterus | reverse complement strand
TGTGTTGTAAAGCACCTGGGCTCAGCGCACTGGGCTCAGCATCTGGGCTCAGCATCTGGGCTCAGCACACACCTGTACAGGTTCTTCTGATTTTCATGCAGGACAGACAACGGTGGTTTTGTTTTTTATGTGATGGTCACGTTAGTCTGAACGAGTCTGAGCTGAGAGATAGACCCTGCAGTTGCAGAATCACACGTTGTAACAACTGGTTGTGAGGTTTATAGTGAGAGGAGGCTGTGAGTCGTTATATCATATAATCATTGTGGTTTCACTGGTTGTTATATCCTGGACTCTTTCTTGGTTCTGAGCAGTTCTGTTTCTCCCTGATCCTAGTATTTATGCTAAGCTAAGCTAACAGTTTCCTCCTGTGTCCAGTCTTTACGTGAAGCTAACTGGCTGCTGGATGTATCCTTAGAGTAAAGTGGCAACAATCCTCTCTGACTCTTAACAAGAAAGCAAATATTTTCCAAATATGTTGAACTGGTTCTTTAATGTAGCAAATGATGTTGCAGCCTCTCAGTCCAAAGACTTTTTGAATTTTTCCCAGAGGGAAATTTTCCCTCTAACGTCTCCCCCGTCTGGTCTCATCCCCGCAGCAGCCTGAACAGCGTGAACAGCAGCGACTCCCGCTCCAGCGGCTCACACTGCCACTCCCCCACCTCCCACTTCCGTTACCGCGCCTCCTCCTCCTCCTCCTCGGTGCTCCCCCAGCAGACGCCCGCCCGCCTCTCCTCCGTCTCCTCCCATGACTCCGGCTTCATGTCCCAGGACGCCTTCCAGTCCAAGTCCCCCTCGCCGATGCCGCCGGAGACCTCGCAGGTAAGGAGCTTTTTTAAAGTGAAATTACTGTGGGGCCCCTGGGGCAAAAACTAGTTACCGGGCCCTTATAGACCTCCACATATACAGTTTAATTATTTCCTTAGATGCCCAGAAACCAATCAATTTAGTTGACAGACAGTAAACTAATTAAAGAGATTATAATATGACATAATATGATAATTGATAGTTAAATCCTTTTTTTAGCAAAACTTTTAGCCAAAACCTTCTCAGATGTGAATATTTTCCAGTTTAAATGGTTTTATATCATATTAAACTCTACATAATTATAAAAAATATTTCAGTGTTTTTATGTCGTTTTTTATGAAGTGAACAAATCGATAAAGAAAAAAACGTCAGATGTGCCGATAATGAAAGTAACGGTTGGACGCACTTTTATTTTTCTCCTCTGATGGAACGATATGACCTTGCCCCCAGGTTTCCCGTGTTAATTGCTTCCTCTTTTTGAGGGGGGGGGGTTATTTAATAAAACACTTTAAAGAACTCTGTGAAGTTCTCTAAAGCAGTTCAGGTCTTAAAACTCCACAAGATGGAGGAGCCAGGACCTGACATGGTCGTTATTCTGCAAATTTCTGACAAATTTGTGATTAATTAAATTACGCAGATACAAATCATATGGAGTAAGTCTGGCAGTAGGGGCCCCTGGGGTCTGGGGCCCCTGGGGTCTGGGACCAGCTGCTCAACTGTACAAGTGGGGGAGACTTGAAAAAAAAAACAAGTCCAATAAGATTGGACAGAGTGACCTCACCACCACTCACTGAGGTCAGCTGATCCTCCCCGGTTGCTAGGATACCGTGTCCATTAGCTGGATGCTGCAGCTCGTCTGTGTGTGTGTGTGTGTGTGTGTGTGTGTGTGTGTTTGCTGAGTCACCCCAGCTGCCACAGGGCCTCGTGCAGCCAGACGCCATGTTCCCTTATTCTTCGCTGGGGGTTTCCTAAGCTGTGGTTCACGGGCATGAGCGGGGACACAGGAGAAGGACACCCCCAACCAATGATTGTTTCCATTATTGGATTAATCTGTCACGTTTTGTTTTTGTTCTCTAAAATGCTCGCTGGCGTCTCCCGATGTGCCTCAGACATTTAAAAACACAGTGAATCACAACCAGTGAATCAGGGAAAAAAAAGGAAAATCTTCATATCTGAGAAACTTTTGGAAACTTTTTTTTTGGCAAAAAGAAAAGAAAGAAAAAGAAAAGCCAAGTGTTTCCTGGTCCCCACTGAAAACAGGCACGTCTCAGTCTGAAAAATGATTGAGATGGAATCGAGAGGCGGCGTTCACACACAAAATGTGATGCAGATGTGATGCAGATGTGATTACACACACACACACGTTTGTGAGTTACTCTCCTATACACAGCTATACTTGTGAGGACCCTCACAGAAAAGATGTGGATCTAAATATAATAAACCGCTTCAGTATCAGGTTTGATTTATTTCTCTTCTTATGACACAATTTCACAAAAAACATGTGAACTGCCGTTAATCAAAACTGGATTTTTTTTAACGTTACCACAGTAACAGACCAGATCATCAGTTTATTTTTTGCTGAATAAACAGAAGATGTCTCATATTCTTTTACACGTCTCAGCTTTCAGCTCCTCATTCCACCTGCCGAACCTCCTTCTGCCGCTAATCCTTCCTCTTCTCCTTCATCTTCTTCTTCTCCGTCCTCCTCTTCTCCTTCTCCATCCTCCTCTTCTTCTCCGTACTCCTCTCCTTCTCCATCCTCCTCTTCTTCTCCGTACTCCTCTCCTCCTCCATCCTCCTCTTCTTTTCCCTACTCCTCTCCTTCTCCATCCTCCTCTTCTTCTCCGTACTCCTCTCCTTCTCCTTCCTCCTCTTCTTCTCCGTACTCCTCTCCTTCTCCATCCTCCTCTTCTTCTCTGTACTCCTTTCTCCTTCTCCGCCCTCTTCTCCTTCGCCGCCTTCTCCTTCTTTTCTTGCTGCCACAGCCACTCGCCTTGTTGTGTGTGATTCCTGCTGATTCTCCTGCTTCCGTCGCTGCTTTGGACTGTTTTACACTTGGTTTCTGTTTTGATCACTAACCTCTGTCATGTTCTTCTGCTTCTTTCCGTCCGTCTCTCTGTGTTTTTGTGTTGATCTGTCTCGGCCGCTGCCTCTGCTTCCTGTGTGTGTGTGTGTGTGTGTGTGTTTATGTGTATGTTTACCTGGTGTGTGTGTGTGTGTGTTTTTATGTGTATGTTTACCTGGTGTGTGTGTGTGTGTGTTTTTATGTGTATGTTTACCTGGTGTGTGTGTGTGCGTGTGTGTGTGTTTTTATGTGTATGTTTACCTGGTGTGTGTGTGTGTGTGTCTTTTTATGTGTATGTTTACCTGATGTGTGTGTGTGCGTGCGCGTCCATGGCCTCGTTGCTGCTGCAGTCGTGTGTGTCTCCTTTACACTCTCAGTCTGTCAATGAGGAGCCTTCCTCTTCCTCCTCTTCCTCACCCTCACACCCTGAGCCCAGCTCTGCAACACAACAGGTGAACGTCAACGTGCAAGAAACACATACACAAACACACACGCAAACTCTCACACACACACTCACACACACACTCACACTCATACCCACACTGTGAGGCTTTTCTGGTAAATAATTTGACTCTTATTGTTCTTTGTCATTTCGTGTTTGAAGGTGCTACGTTGGGTTTTTTGAAGCATTTATATTCTAATATAGCAAAACGGGGCCCTGTTGTAAAGCAAGTTAGTAGATTTACTTTTGATATAACACACGAAGAAGGAGCCAGTTTGTTTTCACTGCTATTTTACAAAACCAGCTTCGATCCTAAACCCTTTCAAATCCCTTAGGAAATTATAGTTAAGTTGAGTGTTTAACATCTGCAAGCGACCTAATGGTTAAAACTCAAAGATGAGACGGGCAGCACAAGATGGAAAATGTTTATCAAATGTATTTGACACATTCATTTCAACAGTGACGTTGGTCACAGTTACAGGAAAAAGTAGAAAGAGGAGAGAGCAAAGGTTCAATTAAAATGTGTTGTGCATCAAATCTTTGAAAGTCTTTGAAAATGTGGTTAATTTTCCGAGCTGGGTACTGGTCGTTAGTTTGTTTCCTTCTCCTTCAGTATTTCTCACATGGTCGGGGGCGTTGTCCACAGGTATGATCCTAATCTATGATCCTTTTAGAGTGTAGAGCGTAAGCGTCTCAGAAAGTCAGGGGTCGGGCCGAGGGAGACGCTCAGGCTCAGATCGCTGGGGAAAACAAACCATGACTCAAAAACAACTGGCAAAAACAACATTCTTTTTCTCAGCTGCTTTAAAACATACGTATATTTTTTCAAAAGATTTCCGAGCTCCTCGTGCTGAGCGAAGCACCTTTTATTCCCATCGTCTTTTCATTTCTGAATTTGTTTTTCCTTTTCCCTCATCCACCCACCTTCAGTTCTCATACGGTTTTGACCATCACGCCGCCCTCTGTCTGCATGGAACGGTACTGCAGGCCCAGGCCCAGGCCCAGGACCCCCACCTCCACCCTCCATACTTCACCTACTCCTCCTCCACCTTCTCCTCCTCCACCTTCTCCTCCTCCGCCGCCACCTCCTCGCCCTCCTACCAATCCGTTTCTCCCGCGTGGCCGTGGTCCCGCTCGGGCTCCAGCCAATCGGGGGAGTTCCCGCCGCTCAGCCCCCCGGGGCTGGGAACAACCCCGTTGTCCAGAATCCCGTCCTGGAAGGTTTGATCCTCACTCTCCCCGACGTCATCCTCCCTTTTCCCTCAGCTCATCCTTCTTTCATCTCTTTCACCCTTTCTTTTGAACTAGCTTTTTTTCTAATGTCCTTCCATCTTATTCTCGCAGTGTCTTTCTTTCCTCTTTTGAATTTCATTTTCCTCTTTGCCTAAATTGAAATCAAACACTTACAGGATAAATTTCATTGGTCTGCTGTTCTGTTTCTTCTCATTTCCAGCTTCATAAAAACAAGCGGATGATAAACAATAGCTAACAGCTCTGTGGACATTTTACAGAACATTCTTCTTCCTCAACCCTCTACTATAACCAACAATGGTCTTAATTATTGTTGTTACTAATTATTCTAATGTTTGAAATTAAATTTTTACATGTGTTTTAATTGGACAGTACAAAATGCTGTACCAATTTCAGATACACGTTTCTCACTAGTTTCAAAATCCGATAAAGATAAATGATCAACCAAATCATCGGCAAAAACAATAAATAAACTGATCAGTGGTGAAAATCTTGCATTTTCTAAATGCTAAGTTTTTCACGACTTCCTTAATCTGTTGAATGTTGAAATGCTGCTCCAGGATTAATAAACTTGAAAATTATAGCTTTTTAGTTATTATAAATGTGGAAATAAATACTAATTCCCATCAAATATTACAAAACAAAAAAAAACTGCCCGAAATGTAGACATGGAACAACGGGTTAAAAAAAGAGATGTTATTCAAGTTACTGAAAAACTTGGTTTGGATCGTGTCTCTCTGTGCAGGACTGGGCCAAACCGGGCCCATATGACCAGCCCATGGTCAACACCCTGAAGAGGAGCAAGGAGAGGAGAGACACTACAGATCCCAGCGGCCACCAGGGCGCTGATGTCATCACACCAGGGGAGGGGCAACAGGGGGTTAAAGGAGGCCACGCCGTGACGTCGCACAAGGTCAGAGGGGGTTTTACAGAAAATTTTTAATTCGGATTGGGTTAATGGGACCAATCGAAAGCTGAAGTAGGGTCTTCTGACGCACTGGCAGTTTTTCGACTCTGAGGCTGAGGCTTTGGCGTCTGACGGTGTGTTGTCTGTGGCAGGAGGACAGGGAGGCCCACGAGGAGCTGGCCAGGGCGCTGGCCCGAGGCCTCCAGCTGGACATCCACGGATCCAGCAGAGACTCGCTGCAGGGCTCCAGCGGCTACAGCAGCCAGACCAACACACCCTGCTGCTCGGAGGACACCATCCCCTCACAGGGTACACACAGACGCACACGCACACACACACACACACACACACAAATAAACACACACACATAAACGCACACACACACAAACACACGCACACAGACACACACACACACGCACACACACAAACACACACACAAACAAACACATGCACACATAAACACATGCACACATACACACATATACGCATGCTCACAGGCACACACGCATAAACACAAACACATTTGTCATGTTTCCATCCCTTATGCTATTTTTAAAAAATCAAAACGTATTATACTTTATGTTTTACTTAAGCAGTAGTAGTCAGTTCATGCGCTAAATTATGGAAATGCTTCCGCTATAGTCAGACGGACACAGCTGGCAGCGGAGGATGTGTTGCTGTTGCTAGGTGACCCGATAATCTGTCGCTTGTCCGCGTGCTAGCGCCGACAATCAACAGTTAACGTGACAGATGATCAAAGAGGGTAACAATAGACGAAACAATGAGCATGAACGTTTCCCATGACTGACCTCTAGAGGTGAGTTTGGACTAAAGTGGACATCAGGCGTTGGATTACAATGTCAATGGAAAGACGCGAGTGGGTGCAGACTTCCACCGGGTGGCACAAGTTGGAGATGTTTCAACTTGAGCGAAAAACATTTGCTTATCTGGGCACTAGGGGGCGTTTTTGGCCTGTTCTGGGGTCAGTCGGAGGCTGCACACGTTGCCAGTTTAGCTAACAAACTTATGGCAAATTTTCGAAAACAACACAAGAAAAAATATATGCTCAATTTTCTTCCTCTTTCTTCTTCACACCCTCAAAAACTGAAGCATCCAGTGACCTCTCACACCACTGGTCGCCTGTTTTGGTAGCCCCAGAAACACAACATAAACCACGTGCTATAGAAAAAGTGGAAAAAATGGATTTGAACCGTAAGAACATGCGTTGTGAGGCGCTACGTGGTCTGTGTATACATTTGTATTTAGATAGAGGCGCATATGTCCCGTCAAACGTGAACGACTACAAAACGCGGCTCCAACACCTCCAGAGTAGACGCCACTAGATGTGTTGTTGTGCCAGATTTGAGAGTGATCAAGATCGTTGAGATAAATCTGTTTTCTGTTCCCTGTAGTATCTGACTGTGACTACTACACCGTGGGAGTGGATCTGGAAGGCGAGCAGCAGTCGCCAGACTTTGATAAATCCTCCACCATCCCCAGAAACAGTGACATCAGTCAGTCCTACCGCCGCATGTTCCAGTCCAAACGCCCCGCCTCCACCGCCGGCTTGCCCACCAACCCCTCCGCCGTAGTCACTCCCGGGGTAGCCACCATCCGACGGACGCCGTCCTCCAAACCCAACCTGCGGCGACCCTCTGGGGGCCTCAGCCTAGGCCCAATTCCCATCAAGCCCCCCATGATCCCAGTAAAGACCCCCACTGTGCCTGATCATCCCGGTTTCCCTGGGAGAGCGGCGGAGGACGGCAACGCACCACGGACCCCGCTCAGTCCCTCGTCCGTCCCTTTATCACCAGGCAGCAGCGGTTCATTGTCGCCGAAGACCGGCCCCTTTGACAACCAGCACCCGTACGAGGGGTCGGACCCTCCGACCCCACCGCCGCAGCCTGGCGGGCGGGTTTCAGAGTGGGAGCGCAGGCCTCTCCCGGAGCTCCTGGAGGAGACAGAGTATGGCGAGGTGGAGGACTTTCTGGTGGCCATCCGACGAGGCGTCAAGCTCAAGAAGACTA
Organism: Istiophorus platypterus; assembly: GCA_016859345.1. Taxonomy (NCBI): domain Eukaryota; kingdom Metazoa; phylum Chordata; class Actinopteri; order Istiophoriformes; family Istiophoridae; genus Istiophorus; species Istiophorus platypterus. Next base: position 21,633,004 of record CM029127.1, on the reverse strand, counting down.
CGACTAATGACCGATCGGCGCCAAATATTCACTGAGAAGAGGAGGGTTGGTTTGACTTGAGCCATTTTGTGTCCCTGGTTGAATTTTAGTAAATACACTTTTGAAGGGGCACAAAATGGTGACTTCTAATTACTTGCAAATGGGAACTATGACATCAAATGAAGGCCAAGAAAAAGAGGAAGTTGCCCAGAGACACTGATCAAGAATCGGTTGGGAAATGTCCCCGAAAACCGTTGAGGGAGTATTTCATTATGGTGTCATGAGTTCATTTCAGCGATTTTAATTTTGATTTAAAAGGTAAAAACCTTCACTGTTTGGCCAAAGACTAATTATTAATCAAATGAAGACTATTTAATTTTGGAACAAGCAAACCTAAATGATATATCCAACTTATTTCTAAGTATCAGTCCGAAAGTTGACTTGTTCAGGCCAAGAGTTTCTCCACGGTGCCAAATTTTCTTGCTTGGGAAACAAACTGAAGCACTTCTCCCCTACAAAAAGAAACCCTAAGCCTCTTGCAAGGTACAAACTGCCAGTATTGTACTTGAATGATTCCAGTCAAGTTCCCCTCCGAGGTTCCTACTGGGAACACCGAGCTGGCGCACGATCATTTCCTCAGGGCAACTTCGGAAGAACGTTTGGAGGGTTGACCTCGTCGGGTCGCGCGAGGTCATTCCTGCTGCAGGAAGCGACAAACTGAAACTAAACGTGAGTGTGAGTGGCAACGGGAAGAGGCGGCGACAGATGAAGTCGAGAGGATTTCTCCAAGAGATGAACGTGACCCAGATGGAGCGACGGAGTATTTTCAAAAGATCAAATCATTATTTGTATGTACATATTTATATTTTGACGTGTTTGTACGTTTTCGTTTGTCATATGCTCCCTTAATGTCCCCGTAGTCTCCTCATTTCCTCTAAAAGGTGCCAAAAGCCCATGTGCTGAATTTAACTTAGATATTCTCTATTTAAATGAAATTATGCTTGATTTTTTTTCTGTAAAAAACATAGATAGGCTGTTTGATAGAGAATAGAAATAAGCCTGAGAGAAAAATTGAGCTTCTACAGAAACTGAAAGAGTATTTGTATATGTAGGGTAGCATATTGAAAAGTGACATATAACTATTCACATAGCAACTAATGATTTCTTTTGTTGTTACAGCCATTAATAGCACATAGACTGACCTGCATGTTCTTAAATTTTGCCCCAGCATAAACAACCATTGTGGCTCTTAAATTAGATTCATAAGTCAGTGGAGGACTTGACGTCCCTGCGGTGGTTGTATACGGTGTCGACGGTAGCGGATCAGAAACCGTGAACGCCTCCGACTTGGCAGATGAAAAAACAAAACCAAGTCCCATCTTTGATTTTTTAAACTGGAAATCAAAGGTGTTGTAGATGCTGTTATATAGTGGGTCTGTACTGGGATTTTCTTTTTTCTTTTATTTTTTCCTGCAAATATTTTCCGTGAAGCACTTTTGACGTCTTAAAAATGAAAAATTAACAACTCAAAACAAGAGGGAAAAATTCCGTCAATAATAGGTATTACGACTTTTGTCCAGTACTACTACAGAACCTAGCACGTCCTACTACGTCCTGAACCTACCAGCTATGTAGCCATTGTACACTGTGTGTTAACATACACCTAAAGTCCATGGTATTAATAGAGGTCGTTACTACAGGGTCCTTGTAACTACTCGCCCGTGGTAACTGGAGTAACGTGGATTAGTTTGTGGGTTTGTCGTGGTAACGCCTGTGCTCCAGTGTTGAGCTGTATTTAGTTGGCGCAGATGTAAACAGCTGTGGACTTTTAGGGCTTGAGCTATTTTTGTGAGACCGCGGCCGAGTCAGCTTCAGTATTGGGGCAGTGTGCTACAGTTACAGTGTTTTCACTCTGTCACACACTGATCTAAAAATACACTCGCTGGTTTGGCTACAACATCCGGTAGTGCCTGCAAATACACTGGCCACTGAAATCATGCAGTGTATTAAAAGGTAAAAAGCACCGTTGACTTTTACTCTGTTTATCGTAGAAAAACTTGTTTATTTCTCATAGTTAAAAAAAATTGGTCATTTCAACATTTGAAAATTAACAAAACAAAAATGTAAACATTTATAATCATTTGAAGGTGAAAGATTGGGCCTAAAGAGTGAATCTCATTGATTAGAAACAACATTTGATTACCTAAAAAACTTTGATTACCCAGGTTACCTAATTAGCCTGCGGAGCTATCCCAACATGTACCATTACAAAAAGAAAAAAAGGTCAAGCTTTTAGAGACTTAGTTTTTTGCTTAAAGGCACTTTGGCAGGTCAGTTGCTTGCTAATGCTGAGATTCCAACCCCAGTCCTCACAAGAAGAATAATCTATCAAGCGACTCAGTATTTACAGATGTAATAAGACCAATTTACTCAAAAATTCACCAGTTTTGACGAGACACTGAAATGTGCTCGGTCATCGGAACATTTGAGACTTAGTTGACTGTCCCAGTTAATCTGATCTGAGTATATAACTAGAACTTGTACATTTCTGGGACTAGAACAGGCGCATAACATCCTAAAAGGTAATTAAACTGGTCTGGAGTCTGGCTCTCTTTAGTCCTAATGTTTGTGCCTATCAGTCACCTAACACCGTCTGGTGTTTACGGCGTTTTTCAGGCGGTTTAATACAAGCTGTAATGCAGCTGTACAATTTGAGTTTTATCTTGTTGGCTAGCTAAGTGTCAGCTAAACGTCCGTGTGGCTTAAATCCATCATCTGGACACTAGCTGAGGAAAAAAAATTAATTTTTCACTTGAACATTTTCTCCACTTTATTTCAGTTAGCAAGATCTTAGCCAAATTCACTTTAGTAGACAAAGTAGTAGTTAATTTCCGAGTTTGGTGTTTTCATATTTTTTTAAGCTAAAAAAATTTGTTTTGTTCAAATTCTATAACCCAACTGGAAGTCCCCCGTTAGCTGTGGTTAAACAGAACACAAGCAGGCTCTGCTCTGTGCTAATATTCACGTGTAACTGCAACAAATATATATTAAAAAAAACCTGTAATAGCTTGTGATTTCTAAATGTCAAATAGCCCAATGATATAAAACTATAACTTGTGTTTTAGCGGGTGAATAGCGTAACAAGCTGAAAAAATACACGAAACCCCACTGTTGCTCCTTAGACGCTGTTAATAGTCACCGCGAGTCAAAGTATTTATGTATTTATTCGTTTAGATATCATCATCCGTTTTATTTGTGGGTTTTTTTTAATCTCCGCACTGTACTGTTGAACATATAACACCTAATAACAAGGTATTTAATATGCATGTTGTCTTTTCTTTTTTTTTTAGTTTAACTAAGATTTAATAGTGTTTTTTCTAAATACTTTTATCTCCCCTCTGCCTCTCCTGGACCAGGATGCCCCCCCCCCTCCGGTCCGATTCCCGGATCACTGATGTCCATTTCCATACCCGTTTTCCCCTCTGTTCATTTTTCCAGCGCAGGTTAACGGACACAGTCGTGTAGCTGATGCGATGACGCGCGTATGAAGCTGAATGTTTCGAAGCCTGTGACTTTGTGTGTGTGTGTGTGTGTGTGTGTGTGTGAGATCAATGATCAGGATGATGCTGACACACACACTGAGCATTAGGAAAGTGATTGTTAGGAATCACAATCCCTTTGTTAACAGGAGAGCCGGAAAAATCATCCGCTCAGTTATTTCGATTCACAGTCTATTTTACAGAACATCTGGTCGGGAAAAATCATTAATCCGGTTCAAAAACTCCAAAAATCACTCTTCCAGTCCTCAGTGTGTGTGGAGGCCATTTTTTTTCGTCCCTGACCTGTTGTCAGTGTTTACCTGCCCTTTAACTTTCAGCCCTTAATTTTAGACGAGTTGCCAAATTTCTTATGGTAATGCTAAATGATGCTCTGGGTTTCATTTTTTATTTTCCAAATCTTCTTCAGGTCTGTAATAATTTCCCTTGTGTACTCCATGGATAAATTTATACCAATTATGGTGAAACTGTCACTTTATGCAGCCACAGCCCAGGTAAATCTTAGAAATAGATAATGACAGAAAATTATATTTAAAAAAAAAAAGGTAAAGTACCTTTTTCCATAGCAGGAATCTGTTGCTTTTAAAAGAGGAATATCTCATTTTCAAAATGAAGGTAGACCTGATCCAGGAATGGTCACACAACATGGAGCCACAGTCCTGGATTTTTTACTACACACACCACCTCGAAATTTCAGTCAGGTCTTCCAAAAACAAGCTTAACCGAGATTTAAGGCTAAAATTAAACTTGATTATGGCCCTTCTCATGCTGATATTATATAAAAATCCATCATTCATTAATGGAAAAGAAAAGTCTTAATAATAAAATGTGACAGCTGATACGGTCTGCTATCAAAACAGAAAATTAATTAAAGATTCACTAGAGCTCATTAATCTGAGCCTTGTTGGTCAATGGGGCAAAAGGAAAACTAATATTTGAGGGAGAGAAAACTGTTTAAATTTGTTTTTTCATCCAGGTTTTACTACATTAAAAACCGAAGCTTACATGAATTCAATGGTTAAGTTATTTTTAGCTAATAAACGCTAATAAATATCCATTTTAATTATTACTCAATTTGATCAAAATGGCACATGAATGTAAAATTATTCAGCTTTCAACTCGGACGACGAAATTTTCCCACCATAAATCATAATGGCTGTAGCTGAGAGGGCGGCTAACGTTTCATCCAAACAAAAAAATGAAAAACCAAACAACCGTTTAATCCAATAACAGGGTTTATCTCATTGTTAAGCACTGAGGAGGGAAACTCTAATAATTTCATTACCCAGCAGGTATCAGACTTCTCTGTTATTCTGACACGAGTGTTGCGTGTCAGAATCAATGGCAACCTGTTTTTTTTTTCCTTTTTTCTATTTTTTCCTTTTTTAAATTTACTGGGCCGACCCATTTTTTCACATCTGGCTCTTGTACATGATCTTTAAAGTTACGTTCCTGAACAATAACTGTCTCCTCTTTTCTATGTAAACACGTTTTTGGCTAAACAATAAAATCGTAGCATACGATGTGCATCTGATGACAAAGGAAACTTGTGGTTTGCTTTTTTTCTGCTTTCATGCTACTGATTTGTATTTTAGATTAAAATTAATCGTGCTGTTAAATTTTAATCTCATGACACTGAAGTGGGAAACATTTACTTTGACTGGGAACTTAGAGAGGGATCAGTAAGATAAACAACTTTTTAACTTCGGTTCTAATTTTCCATTTTTCCTTGATAAAACTTCTTGAATACTTATTACTGACAACGCATATACAGTTGCAGTATTATTTCATGTTTTATTCTAAAATAAAACCGGTTGCATTAGAGAACAAAGTTATTTTTAGGCTCTTTACTGCTTCCTATCACAAAAAGACAACGTGTACTTTACTGCAGTGATTAAGACTCGGTTTTTGTCTGTTCTCACTCTGAAAGAAATTGAAACTCAAGGAAAACAGAAAAATCTACATGCTGAATTCAGTGCCCAGGACAATTTGGGGATTTTGTAAAATACATTAGACGAGTAAATTCAAGACCGATTATCATGTGAGTGAATTAAGTGAATGAAGCTATTATGAGATGGACGTAAATGTCACGATTACAGAAGTTACTAATCTGATAAAGAAATTTTGAGAGCTGAAAGGCAGAGGACCAGTCCCAGAACAAAGTGAAATGGTGAAATGCATGCTGGGAACCCTGAACAGGAGGCATGTGGGCACAGCGGCGAATTTAACCACAGCTCGTTTTCTTTTTTTGTAAGAACTCACGTGAGTTTACAAAGTGACAACATTTTTGTGAGACACTAAATTTGGGGCAAGGACTTGCGTTATCATCATCTCGGGGCTTTTATTAGGGGCAAAAGGGGGAGTTTTTTCAATGGAAGGTTTCCATTAAAAGACAGGATGTGTGTGTGTGTGTGTGTGTGTGGGGGGGGGGGGCGCCTACCTTTCACTACAAACAGCAGGAGGAGGGAAACACAGGCACTGTTTAATTACACTGACTCAAGGAGCTAAATATAATTAAATCAGTTTCTTCCAGACGTTAGCAGTCGTGATGAAGATCAGGATTCAGCTGGTCGTAGTTTTTATGGTTCGGCCCAGTAGCGACACTCTGAGGGAAAATATTTAGGAAAGGAAGACATTTAAAACGAAAAAAGATTAGATCAGAATTACTTTTTTTTTCATTGAAGAAACAAACAGAAACTCAGTGTAACCATCATTTATATATGCAACAGAAAATAGTTTGCTTCAAAATGAATTAACGAAATTACCCTTACAGAAATTCTGCTCGTTCGTCCGTGACAGAAAATGAATGAGACTCTCATGTCCTTGGAGCCAACTTCTTTTAATTAAGAGGGAATTTGTGATCATATGAGGGAAATGAAGTAAACTGTCACATTATGACAAACAAACATAGATACAATTGCTATGTTCAGCAGCGAGTGTGTATCTGCACTGTGCAGATCTTTGAATGATACATTTATTTTGTTCTGCACAGGAACCGAAAATTATTTGGGGTCTGGAAAAAAAAAAAAATCCTGCCATGGTATTTTTGACAGCGAATCCTTTGCACCTTTCAGCGAGTCTCATGACGGTTCGTAATCAAACGTCAACAGTTTCTCAGGAACCGACTGAAATGTGTTGACAGACATCTAGCAACACAGAGTATCGGGAGCTGAATATGTTGTCAGATATTCAGCCTTTCGCACTTTTGTTCCAGATTTAAATTGAAGTACTCTCAGTTGTAAACTGACTTTGTTTGAGCAGAGTTCTGCTGCTGGTTCTTGTGTTTCAACAGTGAACATTTGAGGACTTAGGGTTCTTTTATTAAAAGAGGAATAAAGGCTTTGTGGCAAAGATGTTTTTCTCTATAACATTAAATATCAAGTGTTAATTGGGAAACAATCAAAGCTGAACTGTTATTAAGAATTTAACCCCAAAAACGGAGGAGTGTACTGACAAAATTGACTGAGAGGGCCCGAACGCCCCCACAACTAACAACAGATTCTGCTTGAATCAATGCTAAATATTGATTTGGTGCACAGAAGTACACGTTTCTCCAACTAAACTCCTGCAGCTTCAACCTGGAGAGATGAGCATAGCAAGATAAATAAAAAGAAATTGGGAAAATCAGTGTAAACTTCTTTTAACTTTGGCAGAAACTAGTGCGATTGTGTTGGATCCCATCAATTAAAGCGAGAAGGCCAAGAAAGCTGCTTTCAGGGTAATTAAGGTGTTTTTTTTGTGGTGGGCGTGAGCATTGTCAACCCCCCCCCCCCCCCCCCACACACACACACACACACACACACACGTCAGGAATAACTGGAGTTTTAATGCCTTTCTCGAGGGCACCTCGACTTTCAGTGATGAACGAAGGAGACACTGAGGGACAGCGACACCTGCAGAGTGAGAGATAAATATTCCCAAATTTATTATTGTCTTGGTTTTGGGGTTTTTTTGTGTTTTTCAATTGCACATAATGTTGCAAAATACACACATATTGTATAATCCACTGGTTTTACACACATATAATCAGTGCATGGCAGCTGCTGCTGCACCAGACAGTCCACAAGATGGCAGCACGACACAGCATTCCTTTAACTGACAGACTTATACGTTTGTTTATACGCCTCAGAACATTTCCTTTTCTTCGGAGAATGAGATTATGAAAAAGAATCATCAGTGTTAAGAGCAGAGAGGAAATTAAAACAAATTAAAACAGTCCTGAGGGGAAAAAAACCTTCATCCTCTTGTGAAAAAACCCAAAGCAAAACACAAATATGATTTAAACATGAGATGATACAAACACCCACAAGTTCAGGTTGTACACAGTGACAAATGGTTACTCACCCAGCTGACGTTTCGCCCAGTGTCAGCTGGGGGGCATATCCTCTGAGGACAAGTAATGGATGGATGGACCCTAATGGACAAATCTGCCCCGAGATTCAAACGGGTCGGTCCACTGCTTGTCCCTTGTCCTCCACAACGAAAATCTCTTCCAATGAGACCGACTGACAAAAACAAACAAACAAAAAACCCACCATAACGAACGTAAAAATCTTCTACTGCCGAGTCTAAACACTCATTAAAATATTGTTCAAACATATCGGTCAAACGTACCCCCCCCCCAAAGACGTGATGCGATTAATGCTCAGAGCCGAGCTCTAACAACCCCCCCCCCAAACATTTGGCAAATATCAGCATCTGGTAAACGACAGCAGGATTTAAAACCAGCACAAAAAAAACACATCACAAACACTAACCCCCCTGACACAAGCACATGAACACGCACACGCACACACGGTTTTGGTAACTGTCAAGCTCCTCAAGGCGTCGAAAATAATCCGGCCGTGTTTCCGTACATTTTCTGACCTTTGCGGGTGATAAGCAAAGCGAACGTGCTTTTACATTAGTGTAGAGGATTGGTGGAAAATGTGTCTTTCAATGGCTGCGTCTGTTAGTTTGAGGGAAAACGTTAGTAAACCCTCTGGGGGGAAATGGACTGATGCGGAATATCAGAGCCGATATAATAACTAAATAATGTCCTCGAAATTGCAAAGATGTGGAAAGGACAATAAAAGGAAATTGGTTTTTTTAGATTGAACATTTGACTTTCCAATGGCAACAAAAATGTTCAGAGAACCATCACTGTCTCTGCAGCAAAGAGGAGATTTAATCCTTGTAAACTTTTGTGAAACGACGCGACCTCGCACGACAACGATCGTCCGCTTCTCTTCCCTCATTGACCAACTTGTTTTTCGGTTACAAACAGGAACAGAACATTACATTTTTTCTAAAACTGCAGAGCCATGACCCAAAGCCCTGGATTCGAACAGCTTCGCAGGTCCGATCGTGAAAAGGTTTCAAAATTTTTCATTTTTTCTCTTCCTTTTGCATTATTACCAGCAAGTGGACTGTCACACAACTGTAATTTATGCATCTATTAAATACGAAGCACTGTTTCAGTTGGATTATTAGCAGAAAGCAGCGTACAAGCTGGTCTGGCTCCTCAAAAGTTAAGATTTATATCATTGTACGTTGAAGATCTTTGGGTTTGGGCTGTTGGTCTGAAAAAATGAGAACTATGAGTAAATCCGCTCAGGCTCCAGGAGATTGTGATGGACATTCCTCATTTGATCTTCTGACATTTTCTGGAATAAATAATCGAACGATTAATCATAAAAATCAGCAACAGATTAGTAGACAACATTGATTATAAGAATCATAAACTCCGAATTTCAGACATTATAATTAAAAGTGACGGGATGTTGACATGGTGCGATAAAATAGTAAAGGGAGGGAATTTGTGGAAGTGTTTTTTCACAGCCGGCGAATTGACAGGAGAAAAGGATCAAGTGGACTCAGTGTTGTTTATGGGGAAAAAAGGAGCCTGAACATTGGCTGGAAAAAAAGCTGGAGTGTGTGAGGGAGGAGAGGAGAGAGAGAGAGAGAGAGAGAGAGAGGATTAGGGAAGGAGAGAAATAAAGACCGGATGTTTAAGTCACAAAAAAAATTTAAAAAAAATCTGAAACTTCTGAGCCGACACGTCGAGGTATAAACCATGTGACAAATCATGACCATCTGGAGCTTCGAGTCCGATGAGACAAAAGCTTAAGAAAAAAAACAGAAAACAACAACAAAAAGAAAACAACAAAAACCCCCCAACTAAGTACACAGAAGGCTGGATCCAAGTCAAGTAACAGGAAAAAACAGAGCAAACATTAGTGAGAAGCCTAAAACTAAATATAGCAACTAGGGTTTGGGTTTTTCTAACATTGTGTGTAATCGCCACTGAGCGAGTGCGTTAAATCAGCCCATAAAAAGCATTCAGAGATTTCTCAAGCATCTTAAAAACAACATGGCACAGAAATAAAAAGTGGGATTACAGAGCTATGTTGGTTTCTTCATGCAAAACACAGACAATATTTCTCGAGGTAGCAGATGACACTGTTCCTGTTAGCTTCATTTACAATATTTTTTTTCGTGTGTTTGTTGTTTGTGAGGAAGTTTAACGATGCACCAAACTCGGTTTCAGCCTGAAATCATGACAAACATAGAGTTTTGGAGACGACGTCTTAAAAATGCATAGTGTTTGCTGAAGAAAACGAAAATGAATAAATAAAAGAGCCACATAAATTTTATAAGTTGAGGAAAAAAAAAAAGAAACAATCGAAACGTAAAAAACGCTCAAACCATGAAGTAGTGTGCCAGTTTGTGTTTCTACTGACAGGATGGGAGGAAACGGTCACATCTGGAAGTTTCTCCGGATGTGGCGAGTAAAACAGTAAAACTAGCTACTGGATTTTTTTCTTTAAATTTTGGCAAACTTTCTGGGAGAAAAAAAACCAAACAAACCAAAACCAAACAAAAAGCAGATGTGTAATACTCAGCTGGAATCGGCAGCTGTGGCTGATATCGGTCCCTGACTCAGGAGCTACTTAGGCATTGTTCACAGCAGGTGTTTTGTTTGTGCAGTGGGAAAAACGCAGGCGGGAATCCGAGACCGGGTCCCACCACGAGCCGGGTCCTCTCGGTCTGATTTGCAAGGATCGTTTGGCTTCAACGCCCAAGATTCCTCCTGTCAAACAGACGCGGACTGAGCCGCGGCGGGAGGCGAAGGCGTTTGAACATGTACTGAAGTTTTAGACCAGATGGATAAAGATGCAAAAAGGCACCAGCATGTGTATTTTTAATTGGAAACTATTTTCTTTTCTTTTTTCTCTAATGTTCTTGGGGATCCTCTGTTTTCCTATTTGGAAACAAATCCGAGGTCAAAAGTTGAAGTTTTCAGTTTCATTTCACAGCCTGAGTGAAGACGGAACGACCCTGAAGACCCTGAAGACCCGGAAGACCCCAACGACATGAAAGCTCCAAGTAAAGACGTCGAAAGGCAATTTCGCAGGTGATAAATCGAAACCCCCTTTTGGGCCGGATTCGCTCAGGAGACGCGTCACTTCTGCCTCACAGGGGCTAATGTTAGCAAGACTTACAGCCTCGGACTCCACCTTGTTCACAGCGTTTTATGCTTGTCTGGTTGCATTGTTGAAAAGACTGTGGGAGCATCATAATGTTCTCCGTCTGTGAGGATGTAAATTCCCACCTGCGGCTAACATCTGGCTGCTGCTCAGCAAAAGTGATGCCATCTTGAACGATCTTCTCTATTAAAAGGGAATCGATGGCGACGATATGATGGGAGCCGATCAGCATCAGCTTGTTAAAACTGAAACGAGGGAATTTAGAAATTGGAGCGAGGCCTCTCTGTGAATGAACGGGTGGCGTGACGGAGTATGACCGTCGTGCGCAAAAACACCGTGGCTTGGTGCATCGAGAGAAGCTTAAAAAATAAAAAAAAAATTTAAAAATTTTAAAAGGAATGAGATGAAATCTTTGCAGCTAAATATCATCATACATTTAAGGAAATTTTGTCACAAATAAACACATAGTGTGAATGCTGCCTAAGCAGGATAGAGACACGCCGGAGTGTAAATACTCTTTTCTTTTTTTCTGTTTTTCGAAGTTGAGGGCGGCTGCTTCCGGTTTTGTTGACGTGGCGCCGCCCGCGTGGCTGCGGCGGCCCGTTAGGAGGACTGCGACGCCGCGTCACCGTGGGCTTGCGCTTCTTTCTCCCGTTCCTCCTCCTTCTCATCGTCCAGGAAAAGCAGCGGGAACATCCCCAGGATGCAGCCGATGGATATGCCGATGGCCTTTCCCTGCGGGACGAGCGGAAACTAAGAATTAAAACCCCCCCCACTTTTTATTTCACCCCTGAGCCCGTTGGCCATGTTGCCTCGGACTGAATTTAGCAGACATCCAGCCACGTTTCGCCCGTTAAAAGCCCGAGATACCGGAGAGACACACGCCTCCTCTTTGCGGTGGCTGCGGTGAAGTGTCTGAGGCTGGATGTGTAATTTAGAGCGGGGGAAGCTTCGGCTCACCGGTTTCCAGGTGCCGCTTTCCGTTTAAGCTTTTTATCTCCGGATGCGCCTTTAATGGGATCTCACGCCACGTTTTTTTTTTTAACAAGAATAAAGAATGCCTTTGGATTCTCCTCATGTTTTTTTTTTCTGCTGAAGTGCCTCCTCCGACAGCAGCACACTAATCTCCCTGCTCCAGTTGAGCTTCTTCTTCATTTTTTTTTTTTTATTTTGGCAAATTTCCTTCAGTTACATGCCCATATGGTTGAAGGCTTCTTGTTGTTAATGATGCATATAAATTGCCACTGGAGATATTAAACTTTTCCACAGAAATTCTTTAAAAAAAAATCAGGGCTGTCTACATCCTCTGTTCGACTCTGGCCGGGGACCTTCGCCGCATGTCGTTCCCCATCCTTCTCTTCCCCAATTCGTCTCTTTACTGTCAGTTGATAACAAAAAGACCCCCCCCCCGAAAAAAACTGTAATTAAATATCTCACCATATGAGAGCTGAGCCTGGTCTGCCACATGTCCACCTGTTTGGGCGTCAGATCTGGAACCTGCATCCCTAGTCTGGAGGCCAGAGCCTCCACATAACCTGCAAGACTACACACACACACACACACACACACACACACACACACACACACACACACACACACACACACACACACACACACACACACACACACACACACGTTTGTTTAATGACACTTGTGGGGGCATGTGTATATATTTAGTGATAATCCTAATCCTTGATCCTAAACCAAAGGAGGGAGGTAAAGTTATTCTGGTTCTTAAATAACTGCCCACGATGTGTGGGTTCAAAAACTCACGCTCATGTAAACTTTCTCAATCAAAAACAAATGGTTGAAAAACTAAACAAACAAACAGAAAAAAACCTCCTCAGTGTGAGGGTGTAAAACAAAGTGTGTTTTGCATGCTTTATGTTTTTAGCTCACCCAATAAGGAAGCATGGGTATAATAAAAGCCTGGGAGGCATATAGGAGGTGTTATAAGACAGAGAAAAATAAAAATAACAGAACAAAGTAAGCAACGGTTGAATTCAAAGGGGGGAAAAAAAGATCACACGTGACAAAACAACACGACAAAGGAACCTCAGTTTTGTTCATTTGCAATTTTAATTCAGAAATCGAAACAAGCGCCCTCAGCGGCTCAGAGCTGCTTCCCACCTCCCGGGTCTGCCTCAAAATAGACATACCCCCCCAAAGACCGGTAGCGGGGCTGCTTACCCGAGACCAGCCAGATCTGAGACCAGGTTCCCCAGAGCCGCAGCTGCAGACACAGAGAGGAAGAAAACATACAAACTAAAAAATCTTCGCTATTCTGATGTTCGCTGATGAAATAGACATGAGCTGATGGAGGAAAATGCATCGCACTCCGTGAGGGGGGGGTTACTGATTTATAGCAGTTATAGCAGTAAACGTCTAATCTTTTGGGGCGTCAGAGCGTTGTTCTTGAGGTGTTTTGATGATCTAAAAAAAACAAAAAAAAACCCCAAAACAAAACGAAAACCTTCAAGTCATCTTTGCATTTTCATTTTTCAGCATTTACAGGAAGATTAAAGGATCTTCAAAGCTTGTGTGTGTGTGTGTGTGGGGGGGCCCTCTCGTCCTCATCTCGGGCTCTCAAGGGAACTCGAGGGTTAATTCAGACCGAATCCAAGCTCCTGACAAACACTTCGTAAGCAACCGTCGGCTTCTGATTGATGTGGTTTTCCTCCTGGAGCTTGTGACGGGAGTCTGGGGAATCTTATCTGGGACGACTCGGAATCTGACGGATTGAAGTTTTTGTTGCAAGGGTCCCCGCACTTTTACAGTGCTGGAAAAACAGAGAGAGAGAGAAAAAAAATCGTTCTTCAAAGTGACAATTGCTCCCACGTCATGCGGCAACTGACCGGACACTCAGGAAGGAGGAAGTGAGCAGGGTGTTAACGTCCTTATATTTTTTGAGTGCAGCTGCCTCCATTACAGCGAAGTCTGGCTTTATGACCTGGGTTCACTTTGAACCCAACGGTTTTAGCCGTGAGATTAAAGCAAGGACTCTACATTTTCACATCTTTGACAGTAGCCATGTGAGGGAACTGGGCCATGGAACTGCTCGGACCGCCAGGCAGCTGACCAAACTTCCCAATCTACCAGGAACCCGTCGGACTGTCCGACAGCCGATCGTTGGGGTGACTGATCATGCGTCGCGGCGTTCTTAAAAAGGCACGACAAGCAACAAATGATGCAGCAGATTAGAAAAGAAATCAGGGAAGAGCAATCGAGGGTATAAAACTGGGCCAAATATGTACAGTCTTAAAACAAAAAAAAAGGTCCGATGGACCGTGCTCCAACTGAGACAATGACCGACGGCTTTACGTCTTCCATCAAGCGCTTTCGCCTTCAGATGGCATTTGATAAAGATCCCGCTGGATGCCAGCCTTTTCGTTTTTTTCTGGACGCATCAAACATCAGAAAAGACCCTGGGGCAGAACCGGAACACACTCAAGGGATTATATATCGCATCATTTTTGGAAACAAGTCACGACCCCCCCCCCCGGGAAGAGCTGGAGGATGTTGCTGGGGAGAAAGACGTCTGGGCTACGTTGCTAAACCTGCTGGCTGGACCCAGATGGGCTCCCGGAGATGCCCGGAGGAATGGATGTGTTAATTTAAGATCGAACAGGGCCAACGTTTGGCCGATGCTTAAAATCCCTCTTCCAAGCCTGCTGAAAACTTTAGACACTCACCCACACACGACAACCACAACGAATGAGCGAACAAACCGCAACTCTGCGGTGCCAAGCAGCCCACGTTCATCTCCCTGAATTCATAAAAGATGAAAAGCATGGAAAAGGGAGTCCAAACAATAGATCAGGTCGGCATGATGCGAGATGAGAGACGTTGGGAGTGCGAGAAGGCGTGAAAGTTTCTTTCAGATCAAAGAGCAAAGTCGGGTAACCACCAAGACACTAGTCGGCTCCTTCGCTGTCAGCAAAATCGGTTTTTGCAACAATCACGGTTAACGTGAGGAATCGACAAAACCTGGCCGCATGAATAATTCACGCCGCCGATTCATTTTTTCACAGGGGACGGCTGCCGCGGTGGTACAAAGTACACTTGTTCGTGGTCATTAAAACTGTAAAAGGTGCTTCAGGATGTGTTTGTTCTGCCTTCAGCGCCTCTGGAGGAATAAAAAGCAACGGCGCTTGAAGCTGAATGTTCACACACAGAGGTTCCTTCAGGAGCTAAAAACTCCAGATGGACAGCTTCGGCCCGAGTTTCCTTCAAACGTGAAAACAAACTCCCACTGATGGCGATGAGGAGGTGAGGCAGTGATGCAGTGTCCTCAGTTCACCAGCACCTCCGACGCTGATTGTGTACGACAGTGAGGTGCTGGGGGAAGAAAATGAAGCTGGAAAGGCCTCCCCTCAGATAGAATTTAAAAAAAGAATGGAAGAGAAGTGGAATCAGTAAACCAGGTGAGCATCCCTGCCGGCTGGATGGCGATGAAACAAGTATAAAGCACCGCCCGGATGGATAAAGGCGTCAAAAGCAGAGCTATTGATCTATCGCCCATCTATAGCCTCTGATTTGCACTTTGCAGAGGAAATTGGAGCCAAGTATCCATGGAAACAGAATAATCTAGAGCCAAATGAGGGAGAAGGCGAGCTCCAGTGCCAGCACGTTTTTTCGGGGGTTTTTTTCTCATTTTTTTACACGACGTAATAAAAGGTGCAACCTGGGACCCAGGGCGGCCATGATGAAAGCAGGGTGTGCTGCGTTAGAGTGCAACAGGATCTGGTGTAAACGAGTTTAAAAAAAAACGTATTTCAGTGCGAATTTGATACAGCTGGAATCCTCAGCGGGGCTGGAGAAGTAATAAAAATGTCTTCTAGGTGGTGGCCGATGGAAGGAGAGGCAATAATCCCTGTCGGGCCGTATGTGGGCAAAGTGCATGGCCTGGCCTGGTGATAAGATTCCTTTAAATTCTACTCTATTTATTTTTTTAAATGGATGTCGCCCACACCGCCACCTTTAGAAGCTGACGAGGAACATTTTTTGCCCCTGGTGTGACGCACAGACTGATAATAAATAATATTCACTGATGTTTTGTGCTGTCATAGGTTTTCTGTCACTGGAAGAGTAAAAAAAAAAAAATCTACAACAGTTTTAACCTTTATTGTTCCCTCTGCTAAATGATGAAATGATGGCGGAAATCATGCTGTTAAATATTTGAAATTTTGAATCAAAATTACATTTGGAATTTATCGCTACAAAGGTCTAACAAGTGTAGGGCTGCAATTGATCATTTCTATTATTGATTATCATCAAATACTCAACAGATCAATATCATTTTGATTCGACTGCCGACTGCCGGGTCCGCCCCTCTGTATGTCCTTACCAGCCATGGTGGAGATCCCCAGAGTGACTCCGATGGAGAGTTCGATCTGTGTTCCCTGGATAAGACAGCAGAGAATGAGGTGAAACGCCGATCCACACCCAGCATTAACCACGAGAACCACAAACGCAAAGAGCGCAACTAAATCGACTGTAATCCCTTTTAAATAATTACAGTAAACCTAGGCCTTCCCACGGTGTAAGAAACTTTCACTTACGGCTGCGATCATGATGGCATTATCAAGGAACCCGAATCCAATGAAGGGGATGGCGTTGTGGAACAAAACTGCGAACGAGCGGAGACAAGTTAACAAGTGAACACACAAGAGGAGAGGATTCAAACACACGGCCTGACGAGTAAAGTGAAGTGGGGAAAAATGATTTTCGATAAATCTTCTGACAGCTGAACCGGCTTCGTCGAATCTTAAGCTAATCCTCCTGCTAAAACCTCTGAAGCTCGTTAATTCGCCAGTTATATTTCATTTATCTGGTGTAAAGCTGAAAAGAAGTGGAAAAGTGTTATGGGGGGCGGGGTATTTCTTGGCTTAGCTTTGGTTTAGCTTCTGGCTGTAGCTTCTTATTGAACCGGCAAATATGGCAGCTATTTAAATTTTCTCATTTGACTCTCGGTAACTGAGTAAAATAAGCCTGCTTCCCTAAAATTTTAAGCTGTTCCTTTATCACTAAATTTGTGTAAAAGAACCAAGTAGAGATATATGGAGATATAACTCTCTCTCTATATATATTTCATTTGTAAAAATGTTAACATACTGGGACCTGCAGGTTTTACAGTCTGTTGAGTACAGTATGTGAGTTATTACAGCATTTACAATTTTTCTGATTCCAGTTTTTTCTGTGCAATTAAACAGGTGTAAAAATTAAACACTGCATTGAATTAAATAAAAATGTTTTATAGAAAGAATTACATTTCCCCACTTTTTTAATGTCAGATGCACATCCCAGGAATCTTTTTTTCCTTCCAAGACTTCCTATTTTTTTTGTTTGCTACCCTTTGATCACTCGCAGGTTTCCAAATACTGCGTTGGAAACAACTCTGTCCCTTATGGCTTCAGAGAAACTACCGTTGGCTTTAAAATGGGGGTGGAGTCCGACGACGAGGTCAGTTACTGAGCCAAGGTTATCTCTGATGTGCAGGCTTGACAGAACAAAGCGTTTGTTTGATGGAGAGGCAGACAGGGGAAAAAAGATCATAATAATTATCAGCAAAACTAATTACAGTCTGTGTTTGTGTGTCCCTGAACAAACAGATTTCATTTACAGTATTAACAGGAAAAAAACAAATATCAGTTACTATTTACACAGTGAAGAGTCTGCAAGAGAAAACTGCTGACAACATTGGAAAAGTGATGGATAATATTCAATTTGCAATTTACTTCCAAAATAGGATTTATTTGTGTGTGTGTATGTGTGTGTGAGTGATATAATCTCTCACCGTATCTAATCTGCGCTGCAGTCAGCAATGAGGGCTCCAGGGTCTCTGGGAAGAAAGAAAGAAAAAAGAAAAACCCATCAAAACCCATCAGGAGTCGGCTCATTATGCGCCGGGGCGTTCGACTCCGAAGCACCGGCGACGGCACCAGGGAGAAAAAGAGTTCGCCAGCCCGGAGTCGCCTCGGTCGCCCCTCTCATGTTCACCGACTCGCACCTGGAGCCGCCACTCGGCAGGGGACCCCTTGATGGAGACACGGCGGAGATGCTACCCCACAAGTTCCCGCTCTTCCGTGTAACGGCAGAAAGCAGCGCCGGAAAGCATCCCACCCTCAGAAGTGAACCCCCCCCAACTGATGAGGGTCCCGTGGTGACGCCACGCCAAACCCGGCGCAGAACTGCAGCTCTAAATCAGGTACTGTTCTTATCCTCTTTTTTTTCGTCTCCTCGCGCTGTCGATCAAATAAAGAGGATGCCCGAGCACTGAGGTTTTCGAAAACGAGCCTCGGCCGTTTCGTCAGCCGCCATGTTAATGAGCTCATTTTACACGAGACGAGCGACGCTTCAGAACAGGGCAGGATGCTCCGTTTCAGGTGCAGATTTCAGCCTTTGACTACAGCTCGTCTCATGATGCATTTCGCTTCGATTTCTTTTTTGTTTTTTTTACGTCAAAGTTAGACTAGTGGAGCTGACCCCTACCCCCTGTCATGTAAGCTAACAAAAAACAAGGTTCAAATCCTGCATCTGTACAATACAAGTACAGACTAACAATGTGTTTAAAGTTTAGAGCCACGTCATCCTAACACTATCCAAGTCCACTGTGTTATGACAAAAAGGGAAATGTACAAAATGATTTAAAAAAGGTGCAAAATGAGAGATTTATTAAGAGAAATGGTTGGACTTTAAAAACTGATGAGTTATTACTGTAGCCATCATTTTCCTCTCTGTTTTGGGGCCGGTGTGGAGTCAAACGCTTCCTTCTTTTTTTTTTTTTTTATGCCCAGAATTGCACCAAGAGCCTCCAGGTGTCGTTGCTAAAAAAGGTGCCGAGTCAGACTGTAGTCTCATTTACATTTAGATGAGATATTTTCTCAGTTCAGTCTTAATTTTGCTGATTTTGGACAGAATTTGAAAACAGACTCTTTTTTTTTGCAGTAGCGGCAAAACAAACAAAAAAAACAAGCATTTGATTAGTTTGATGTATTCTGCTGGATAAAAAAATTTGTGTGCCTCCAAGTATTGATAACATAATTTTTTTGGCATTATTTTATAAACTGTGGTGTTTCACTGGCACAGATAATTTCAAACAACAGAAGAGATTAAAAAAGAACTCCAGCAACTCTTGCAGCATAAAGAACATCTTTTTACCGTCGGAGTTTCCAAACCATCCAAACCGAGGCCACAGGCTAGAAGGTGTTTGACCGTGGATGTGTTTGACTGGCACATGTTCAGTGGCGCTGGGGCGTAACCCGAGCTAGGATCAGATTTTATTTTATTTTAACTTTTCTTTTAACTTTTCTTTTTTTTTTTTTCAGCTGAAACTGTGCCAGCACAGTAGAAAGATGAGGCTGCATTTAAATTTTAAAAAAAATCTGCTTGAAACAGGGCTTTGGAGCAGAGTAGCTCCGACACGGCTGCCCCGGATCACAGCATGTCTGCTGGAATGAAGAATCCAACTCCCTCCAGCTCCAATTAGTAGCTAAACCTGCCACATGTTCCAGTGTTTCTCTAAATTAAAGTATGTTCGAGATGTAACAGACTCGTGAAAACGTAAACATCTGATGCAAACAGAAAGATGCGACGGTGGAGTGAAACTCAAAACCGCTCTCAAGGCTAAAAACCTACATTTCATGAGGTAAAAATAGATTTTAAAACATTTCTCTGCTTCCAGACTTTCAGACAGACACCCAGGTGGAAGCTGTGGGAACCAGTGAAAAAACTTTTTCTTGTTTAGGGAAATAACTTTGGTTTTTAGGTTTTAAAGAGATTAAATGACTGTTCAGGAGGATAATTTTAAATTCAACTCTTAATGTTCTGCAGGAAACTTGGTTTGCAGCCAAGGATAAAAACAAACAGATGCAAACAATAAAATCAGTCTGTGGTAAACTCATTAAAGCAATATTGAAAAGTTTAATGAATGTAGTTATAATAATATTTATTATAATTACAATGTGTCCATTGACAATGTGAAAAGAAGATGAAAGGTGTCTCCAATAGCGATGAATGTTCAGCTGAATATGCAGTAAATTTATCCGTCTTGAGCTTTTAGCAGCTAAAGAGCCGGAGATTTCCCCTCAAGAGCTGGTAGAGACCAAAACCAGAGCTACAAGAGAGCATGTCTGGACTTGAATTCATCAGATAGACACAAACATCACCTCAGATGAATGATAAAGTTTCTCCTTACCGAACAGAAGGGAACGGCATCATGTGATGTTTATTTATAAGCCTCTACCGCAAAAACTGCCCAGTTATCTGTGCAAGTAAATATGGTACTTACAACGCTGGGGGCTTTAACGTTAGCCGTACCTCTTGTCCACACTGAACTCGGAAAAACCGGGTTCAAATTCTATGCTGTGTACGAATAGGATTAACTTACATTACAATGAAGTAACATTCTCCCATTTCACTCGGACATTTTAAAAAGGTTGTCTTGTGTATTTGCAAAATTCAAATTCACTTGCTGCACTTGCTTTTCTTAATGTGAAAATGTGTAATGTGTCTGTGTTTAAACTGTATACATTTACTTTATTTTTTGTACATGGTTCTCTCTTGAAAAATGAGAAATGGCTACAGATCAAGTATGAATGCCGAGTTCAGAGCTAAATGAAAGTGCAGTTCTGAGCAGAATAAAGGGCGGGAGAGCATTTCCCTGTATTATATTAGCAGGACTGAGTTGTTCACAGGTTTGGTGTTGGCTCTGATTTTAATTGGTGAGAAAGAAGCTGCAGACTCAGGTTGCTCCCTGGGGA
This sequence comes from Istiophorus platypterus, assembly GCA_016859345.1. Lineage (NCBI taxonomy): Eukaryota > Metazoa > Chordata > Actinopteri > Istiophoriformes > Istiophoridae > Istiophorus > Istiophorus platypterus. Next base: position 21,612,238 of record CM029127.1, on the reverse strand, counting down.
GGGAAGTGGGTCACTGGAGCAGAGTGCATCATGAGGAGTGGACCAATTACAGGAGTGGGTCAATTATTAGCAAAGGATTAACCTGCTGAGTCCTACACCTTCTCACTATATATATGTGTGTGTGTGTGTATTTAAAAAATGTGCTTGTTCCTTGAAAGTTTCACAGACTCCTCAGCCAAGTTTTGGGCGGAAACAACGAGAGGCCAAAGCTGGATAAATAAAATGGCATCTGTGTGCAGCTGCATAAAAGAAGGCCAAGGCCAGACTCATCTCTCAAAACAAACAGTCAGCGGCGTCAGACAGAACCTCAACTCTCTGAATCACCAGACGCCGTGGAAAGGTTAGGGGCTATATTGAGAACAGAGGAGTTGGGCTGGGTGTGTGTTAGAGTGTGTGTGTGTGTGTGTGTGTGTGTGTGTGTGTGTGTGTGTGTGTGTGTGTGTGTGTGGGGGGGTCTTTCCAAACCCAAACCCGGCCAAGAATCTCTAAGGCTCTTCACTCAGCACAACATCTGGTGTAACATGAACTGTTATGGTTACTTCTACTATTTTAAATAGTAAATGGATAGCATTGAGTATTTCAAATGGTAAATGGACTGTACCTACTTAAATGGTAAATTGATGGCACTTAGCATTTTAAAATTATAAATGGACTGAGGTTTCTATTTCTAGATGGTAAATGGACTGAACATACAATTTTTAAATGGTAAATCGATTGTACTTACAGTCTTTAAATGGTAAATGGAATATACTTGCTATTTTAATATGGTAAAGGGACTACATACAACGCTTTTCTAGCCTTTTCCTTCGACCACTCTAACCACTTTACAGTACAAGCCATTCAAGCCATATTGCCAAACAAACAATGGCTTTTATCTGTCACCCAGGCACCGATGACACATCAGAGGCAGCTTGGGTCTTGGTATTTCTCCCGAGGAAAATTAGACATGTGGACTAGGAGCCGGGAATCAAACCATCAACCTTCCGATTAGTGGTCGACCTGCCCCACCTCCACTTTGCCTGCCAGAAAGGAACAAGTCTTCTACGGCATAAGGACCTGCAGTTACCCTGTGTGACATATGCGATGAATCTCAGGTTCTCTCTTTTTTTTTTGAACAACCAACCACCTGATAAACTGGCCTCTATTAAAATATCATTCATGTTTCCCTTGGTTATTTTAGATCAGGTGCAAAAGAGGCCGGAGACAATAATCTGAGCCGTTCAAAAATGTCGACCTCTTTTCAATTTATATCTATGACTCAAAAGTTTTTCTGTGAGTATTTACGAGCCTGCTCTTTTTATAGGTTGTCTCAATCAAATTATTAATTGATAATGGAAATAAAATCAAAATTTAGTGGTAGCCCTCCATATGGATAATAAAGACAAAAATTCACGCTGCTCTAAAATACAAACCGTATAACATTTACATTAAACCAACCTTTAATTAACACAAATTCTCGACCCCTTTCTCCACTCAAAACAAGTTTCTCTCTCAGCATTAAAGGGGAAAAAAAAGAAAAAAAAAGCATCCATATCAAAAGGTTCAGGCATCCTTCATTCAGCGGAGGAAAACACCTGTCTACATGTCAAAGCTTCTGCCTGAGCCCGGCTCTCACGGAGATTTGTGCCTCTGGGTTCATGCGAGGAGCTGATGCTTCCATCTGCTTAATAAGCTAAAGGTTGCCAGGCAACAAATTCTGCAGCAATATCACTCAGCAACAATATTTATCCAGGATGTGAAGTAAACAAATATCAGATACTAAAAATTACATTTTTATTCTTATACAAGGGCAGGTATTCTTCCTTGACTGGAAAAACAGACATCACCGACAGGTTTCCTGAGGGGCGTCTTTTAATCCCAACCTATGGGGTCTCGTTTTAGAAATCCCTGGAGTCAGAACGTTGAGGCAAACAGAGAGAGGGGAAACCTTGGTGATGCCGAGATGAGACAAGCTAACGGCAGGTGTAACAGCTGAGCAGGTACCTGTCGAACAAGCAAACGGCTCTGAAAACACAACCCTCTTCGAGCCCCTACTGCGACGGAAACATACGCCCAAGTTTCCATCCCAAAAAAAGGAAAAGGAAAAAGCCAATTAGTGCATGTTTCTGTCAACTACGCTTATGTGAATAATAGAAGATTAGCATTGAAATAAATGTCTGATGGTGATAGTTTTTTACAGCTGGGTGCCATCAAACCATGGAGGAACAGGGTAGAGCTGAGATGTTGTTGCAAGACATTTTACAGCTTTAACAGGGAATGTACATGTTTTGCACCCTCCAGTTTAAACATAAACTCAGTTGCCTGTTTGCTAGATTGGTATATTTAGCGAGATTATTATATAAAACTATTGCAGCAACGGTTTTAGGGAGGTGCTGATTCAGTTGTACGATTGTGCAGGCTGCAGTTTGGGTTGCTGTCGAATTGTATTGTATTATAGTGACTATATCAGTGAGGGTGGGCTAAATAACACATGAAGGTAGGATGGATTTATTCAGACTGCATTAGTTCAAGCTAGGTTTACCTAATATTTTCTTTAAAATCATTATCATCATTAATTGCTTTTTGACATATGACACTTTGCTGACAAGGAAATTGCAATAATTCATTTAAAGACTTTTTTTTCTTTTTAAATAATAGTGCAAGTGGGGGAAAGCCAAAAAAAAAAAAAAAAGGAAATAAACCTTATGTTTAAATCAAGCCCCTCCTGTCTGATATAAGTCCACAGAGTCTAAATGAGAGGATTTGTGAGTGCTGCACCACTGCATTGAAAATGATTTACCCTACTAACGTCCTGATTATATATACACAGCATGAAAGCCAAAGCAAATGTCAGCCTCACTCTTCACAACCTCTCTGGGGTTTTCTTTATCAGGATGTTTTATCAACTTATATATCATTATTTCATTCATTTATCATTTCAAAAGTGAAATGATAAAACAGTCATTACTCCCTAAAGAAAATGCTGGTACAGTCCAGTCTCAAACGTTATCTCTATCTAAAAACTGAGCCAAGGATGTGATTTAAGAGACTTTAATCTCAGCGGCTCACACCACATTACCATTTCTTTAATGTTGGTGGTAAACAACCAGACAAAACTTTTCGATTGTTTGATCAGGAATGCAAATTAATTAGTTCGCTGTCAGTTGCCCTGCCGGTTTCCCCACTGCAGATTTAATTATACGCGCCAAACTGCACCAGCAGAGCACGGTGAGGACAAACCACTGCACCACGGCTACTGAACTGTCGTCATATTATTTAGTGGAGACAGTCATGGTCCTCAGGGGATGAATCCTACAAACTCTGGCGACTGTACGACGGTCCCGAATGCGGATCTCCACGGGCCTTTAAGTCCCTCAGAGGCTGGTAAAACTTAGCTCAACGAGTGTTGGGAAATTTTTTAACGCAAAAATATTTTTTAAGAATTATGTCATAAATGTGTAAAGTGATGCAATTTAGTGAGACAGATTGAGGACTCTTTCATCCAGAGCATTGGCCCAAAGGTTAAGGAGGCGGGCTGGTAGTTGGCAGAGGGTCACTGGTTCGATCATGACCCTTAACCCTGAGAGATCCACCTGGGGCTCTACTGGGCATCTAATGGGTGCGAATGTGTGAAAGTGAATAGGGACTCCCCTGGATAAATAAAACAACATTAAAAAATAACACCGCAGCCATGGACGGAAACCTTTTCAAAATAAGAGATTTGTGCTGAATGTCTTCCTCGCACTACTGTGGCACCACTGTGGCGCTTTAATCCACTCCCGAGCTTTTATTGACACTTTAGTTTTGTTAGCGCCGAGCTTTAATCCTGAAACGGACCCTGAAACGAACACTGGGCTTAGGATAAACCTTTACCTCTGGTACCAGGCGACTTTATATCCCCCCACTGATGTTGAAGATCCACGAGGAATTTCCACCCACCCAGTGGTTTTTGTTTGAGGTGTGCTGCCCCACTGCGCCGCTGGAGCCGCTGTTGACTTTAATTAATTTATTACTTTCAACTGCGCTGCCGAAAATATCCGGCCACGCGGTGGGAATAACCCATTTCTCATCCTTTTGGATTTTTGACTCCGGTGTAAGAGTACAACCCCCCGATCAGACTCCTGGGGTGGGGTGGCATGGGCGAACAATCACAGACCTGGCGGCAGATCCAGAGTCAGATCAGTCACTGCGAGTCTAACACTAACGTGTTGGTGTGTGTGGGTAGATCAGACACGAGGTGGCCTGTTGTGTGTACGTGTTATTATGTGATTACACATCAACAGATGCTGTGTCTCGTGCCGCCTGTGACGCTGCCGACTTAGATGATGATGGAGCCGGTGGCTTCCCTGCAACTTTACAAAAATAAATGATCAATTTTAGCCGATACGGATATGGATTTATTTTTTTAAATTCACTGTCATCTCAACATGCATCTCCCCATAATACTGTATCTGTGGTACTTACTGTGGATGTGTATGACAAAAAAACAAAAAAACAAAACAACAACCAACCACTAAAGCAGCTGAGAACTAATTACATCTACTCAAATGTGGAAAACATGACATTTAGTTGGACATTTCCTTTTTGTTTTCCAGAACTGTTCTGGCTTCGGGGTGGTGGGGGTCAGTTTTTTTTTTCCTGGGAATCTTCCCAGTGAGATTTGACCACTGTCGCAGCCCTGAGCTAAAAACCAGACAAACGTACTCCACTCAGATCCGATCTGTTTTCAGAAATGGAGACAAGTTGGACTTTATTCCTAAAAGGCAAACTTATCGTCAACTTTGAACAGAAATGACTGATTTGTTCAAATGACAAGGAAAAAAAAAACAAACACCTGTTGTCTTGTAATTAACAAATCTTTCATCTTCATATCCACTTGCTGGCGATATATTAACTAGATTTTCAGGCAAATACAGTCTGAGAACTAATAAGAGGACTTGGGACAGACTGATCCCCTAATTTTTATTGATGTCCATGTCCCCAGTTGGGACGACAGCCGACTTGAGCAGGGGTTTCTAGGAGGGATTAAAGGATGTTTCCGTCCGTCATCATCAACAAATCTCATGAAAACACCAAAAGCCAACGGCATGTGGGCCTGTGTGTTGCTACTGTCTGAGTTCCCTGAGCCCAGAGCCCAATGGTTCCCTCTGAAGAAATCTTTAAAATTACATTTTTTAAAAAAGGCTTAATAATGTTCTGAGGCAGCTGAGCAGTGCAGTTTCTGACCAACGTGACACAAACGTGGGGTAAAAAGGTGTGTTTTTTGGCGTCTGCTTTCAGCGGCGTATTAATAAATGTTTGGTTTTTGGAAAAAACAAACAAACAAACAAACCAAACAAAGAAGATCACCGCAGTTCTCTTTTCAACTTGGGTACGTCCTTTCTGATGAAAACTGAGACAGAAAAACAGACAAGAAAATGGAAAGTACAGCTCTGAAATCTGCATCTATGATTAACGCGACGGACTTGAACTGCCACCCAGCGCCCAACTCTCTGAAAATGACAGCTTAACCAACCGTTGATTTTGAGTTAAAAAAAGAAAAACAAAACTTGTAAAATATTCTGATTTCAGCTTCTCCAGTGTGAGGATTTGCTGTTTTTCTTCATGTCATGTCATTGTAAACTAAACATATTTGGGTTTTATTGTTGTTTGGACAAAGCAGTTCAAGACTGTACTTTTGTTTAAAAGTCGACCGGTCTGAGTTTTCAGATCCTCTCACAAACACCTGAATGCTGCTTTATAATTTTAACTAAAAGGTAATGAATCCTCTGCGGTGGTGGAAACCCCCAATGTGGATTTCTACTAAAATATGACTTATATGGAACGTTAACTTTCAAACGCCTGCTTCATTTTCATTAAAACCCATCGTTTCACTAATGTTTGTCCTACCACCACTGGTAGTGGTGAACAAGCAGCTGTTTACGCTTTAATTGAAGATAAATCACAGAATGGCAGAAGACAGGAAGACAGACCATCCTATCAAGTACCCCGGCAACACAGGCTGTCATGTCTCTCACACTCATGCTCACACAAAGCAGGATGGACCACGAACCACAGGCCAACTGCTTCCTCTCCCGTACCAGCCAAGCTGGCAGCTCAGCGGCCGTTCACCTGAAATGCTCCCTTATGATTAAGATGCCAAACCTTCACATGGAATGAAAATAAGCGCTGTCACTTTTTGGCACCGCCAGGCTCCGGACGCTCGCCGACTTCACCCCGGCGTCCTCTAATTAGATTTCTCAGAGACTCTCGATAAGGGTAAAGGTGTGGTACGGCGTCTGCTTTCAGCGGCGTGATAATAAATGTTTGGTTTTGGAAAAACAAACAAACAAACAAACAAACAAACAAACAAACAAACAAACAAACAAACAAACAAACAAACAAACAAACAAACAAACAAACAAACAAACAAACAAACAAACAAACAAACAAACAAACAAACAAACAAACAAACAAACAAACAAACAAACAAACAAACAAACAAACAAACAAACAAACAAACAAACAAACAAACAAACAAACAAACAAACAAACAAACAAACAAACAAACAAACAAACAAACAAACAAACAAACAAACAAACAAACAAACAAACAAACAAACAAACAAACAAACAAACAAACAAACAAACAAACAAACAAACAAACAAACAAACAAACAAACAAACAAACAAACAAACAAACAAACAAACAAACAAACAAACAAACAAACAAACAAACAAACAAACAAACAAACAAACAAACAAACAAACAAACAAACAAACAAACAAACAAACAAACAAACAAACAAACAAACAAACAAACAAACAAACAAACAAACAAACAAACAAACAAACAAACAAACAAACAAACAAACAAACAAACAAACAAACAAACAAACAAACAAACAAACAAACAAACAAACAAACAAACAAACAAACAAACAAACAAACAAACAAACAAACAAACAAACAAACAAACAAACAAACAAACAAACAAACAAACAAACAAACAAACAAACAAACAAACAAACAAACAAACAAACAAACAAACAAACAAACAAACAAACAAACAAACAAACAAACAAACAAACAAACAAACAAACAAACAAACAAACAAACAAACAAACAAACAAACAAACAAACAAACAAACAAACAAACAAACAAACAAACAAACAAACAAACAAACAAACAAACAAACAAACAAACAAACAAACAAACAAACAAACAAACAAACAAACAAACAAACAAACAAACAAACAAACAAACAAACAAACAAACAAACAAACAAACAAACAAACAAACAAACAAACAAACAAACAAACAAACAAACAAACAAACAAACAAACAAACAAACAAACAAACAAACAAACAAACAAACAAACAAACAAACAAACAAACAAACAAACAAACAAACAAACAAACAAACAAACAAACAAACAAACAAACAAACAAACAAACAAACAAACAAACAAACAAACAAACAAACAAACAAACAAACAAACAAACAAACAAACAAACAAACAAACAAACAAACAAACAAACAAACAAACAAACAAACAAACAAACAAACAAACAAACAAACAAACAAACAAACAAACAAACAAACAAACAAACAAACAAACAAACAAACAAACAAACAAACAAACAAACAAACAAACAAACAAACAAACAAACAAACAAACAAACAAACAAACAAACAAACAAACAAACAAACAAACAAACAAACAAACAAACAAACAAACAAACAAACAAACAAACAAACAAACAAACAAACAAACAAACAAACAAACAAACAAACAAACAAACAAACAAACAAACAAACAAACAAACAAACAAACAAACAAACAAACAAACAAACAAACAAACAAACAAACAAACAAACAAACAAACAAACAAACAAACAAACAAACAAACAAACAAACAAACAAACAAACAAACAAACAAACAAACAAACAAACAAACAAACAAACAAACAAACAAACAAACAAACAAACAAACAAACAAACAAACAAACAAACAAACAAACAAACAAACAAACAAACAAACAAACAAACAAACAAACAAACAAACAAACAAACAAACAAACAAACAAACAAACAAACAAACAAACAAACAAACAAACAAACAAACAAACAAACAAACAAACAAACAAACAAACAAACAAACAAACAAACAAACAAACAAACAAACAAACAAACAAACAAACAAACAAACAAACAAACAAACAAACAAACAAACAAACAAACAAACAAACAAACAAACAAACAAACAAACAAACAAACAAACAAACAAACAAACAAACAAACAAACAAACAAACAAACAAACAAACAAACAAACAAACAAACAAACAAACAAACAAACAAACAAACAAACAAACAAACAAACAAACAAACAAACAAACAAACAAACAAACAAACAAACAAACAAACAAACAAACAAACAAACAAACAAACAAACAAACAAACAAACAAACAAACAAACAAACAAACAAACAAACAAACAAACAAACAAACAAACAAACAAACAAACAAACAAACAAACAAACAAACAAACAAACAAACAAACAAACAAACAAACAAACAAACAAACAAACAAACAAACAAACAAACAAACAAACAAACAAACAAACAAACAAACAAACAAACAAACAAACAAACAAACAAACAAACAAACAAACAAACAAACAAACAAACAAACAAACAAACAAACAAACAAACAAACAAACAAACAAACAAACAAACAAACAAACAAACAAACAAACAAACAGACTTGACACCTGACGTGGTTCCGGCAGATTGTGCAACTTGGACCAGGATTTCCTCGCTTTCAGTCAACCGAAGTCCAAGACGATCCCGGAATGTCGGTTTCCACGGAACCACTGCAGAGCGATGCCAATGCAGAATTCTGAATGCTCACGAAGGTGTAGGTTCTAAACAGAAGCATAAATACAGCACAAGGCCTGCCCCCCCCCCAAGGACTTTTAATATGAAATGGCAATTAAATGCCTGTGTGACAACTGTGGAGTCGTACCATCCTCTCTATGAACTGACGACTCTCAGTAGCAATGGCGTAAAATACTGCATCACAGCAGCCTTTTACCTTCCGGAGCGCTGCCCCGTTACCCTGTGAAAACTGAGACTGACATCAACGCAAACTCGAAAATTTCCTCAGAGTGCTTCACAGTAAAAGCCTTTTAGAAAGGAGAAACGTGTAATGGCTTTCGGTTGGAAGCAGCTTTGGTAAAAGGTATTGATCTGCATTCACTGCAGGTTTCTGGGTTTTGACTGAAACTTGTAGTTGGTCTGAATCATCCTCGTCATCATTTGAGAACATGTTTCTTTTTTTGTTTTACACATTTTTTTATCAGTTTTACAAAAGTGAACTGAATAGGTCAGAGCTGTTGGCACATACTGCAGCTTGGATAGACCTCAAACCTAAAAATTACATTATGTGTGACATAGCTGCAGGCAATTTTTTTTACTCATTTAAAGTCTCTTGAAGACCTGGAGCTTTACCAGTCTACTCTCAGAACTTTTCAGACCTGTTTAGAAACAGCTGATACTGCTGCCATATTCATGGCTACATATTTAAGCATCTTCCATCCCCATGGCACCGAGGAAACAGGCTCTCTGGACTTGACAGGATCTTCTGCCTCTGCTGCCTGCCAGACTGGCAACAGGGGGAAACACAATAGACGGTGTGGAGCAGATGTCTGCTGTAACGACAAAGGACACGGATTTGAGATGCCGCCGGCGGTTAGGCCGTTGTCAGAAACGCAAAAGTCAGATTTCAGTTTTATTTAGCTCGGCCCTGACAACCGTCTAGTTACGTTTTAAAGAACTAACGCTCGGCTTAGCGGAATCACACACCATAGGAATAACTGTCGAGATGCTCAAGGCCAATTTATGTTTCTGCGTCGAATCTTTGCCGAAGCCTGACAGGCAGGTCTCAAAAAATGTAACTTCTCCTCCTTCACCGCTGTCGTACAGACCGTCTCCTTCGACGTCTCATTTTGTTTTCCCCGTCTTAAGTAAATTCAAGAAAAACAAAAAGTGCTGTTCAACATCTGTCGGTTCCGGCGAGATCCACTCGATTTCAGTTGAGAAACTCAACACGCGGCATATAAACGCCGCCCTCGACTAGTGGTCTGGTGGTGTAATTGCAGAGTGACACCAATGTAGAAGTAAAAATGCTCACGAAAGCGGAGGCTTGATGCAGAAGAATAAGTCTTCAGTCAGTCCGACCACGTAGCTGCTCAACAAGTGTTCCCTGTGGCTGTAGAAAACCTCTTTTGTTGCGAGGGCGATCGCAGGCGTCTCCCGAATCAAGCAGGACTGAAAAGTTAAGGATTACAACCTCAGTCCTGAAGCCATTTTGAACAGTTTACTCATTAGTTTACAGTTCGATTCCCTTCAAACAAACATTCAGAAGCTTGGATTTGTCTGAGCAAACGTCCAAAACCCAAAGACATTTAATTTACAATATATAATGAAGAGAAGCCGAAAATCCTGCCACTGAGGAGCTGGAGCATGAGAATATTTTGAATATTTCACAAATTTTGCTTTAAGGATGCTTTAAATGATTATAAATTCTGTTGACAGACTAATCAATTGAGACGCTTATTGTTTCTGCTCTAAAAAACTGAAAACTGAGCTCTCGTGTTTAATCAGAGCATTAGATTTTGGTTTTCAGGGGATTCGGTCTCTCCGTAGTTCTCTCCATCTCTGTCTTCGCCCTGCCCTTCCCGTTCTCCTACCCCCTTTCCCTTTGAGATGACGGTTGTATCCACCGCAGCCTCCCAACACATGGCAGCGCTTCCTGCCCGCGGCCAACAAAGACGTCGCGCTACCGTCGACCCGGCAGAGTTTTGAAGTGAAGGCATCACTCGTACGCCAGTCGAAATTGGCACCTCTCCATCAATCTCGCCCGAACTCCACCAGGTGCCGGCCCGGGGCACCTCAGAATCAGACTTCCCCGACAGATTGCTCATCTGTCTCGGGTCTCAGGGGAAATAACTGAACTCACTCTTACAACCCTCTTAGAGACTGACAAGTTCCTGTTGTGCTGGCGCCCTTCGGGGAGTCTGCCGGGCGGCTAAAAGCAAACGCCGTGGCGTTCGCAGCAGTGGGATTTATTAGCCTCATCGCGCTGTGGATATGTGTACGATAAACACCCGTCTCGTTCTCTGCCCTGGCAGCAAGGACTCTTCTTCCAGATTTATGGCTTAAATGAGGCCATGAAAGGTGCCTCACGCTTGGGATTCAGCAGCATTTTACAGAATCTGGGCTCATTAGAAATCTGAATCTATTTAAGTGTAGCCTCTTTGCTCTCTAGGTGTATAACATCTTAGAGCTATGTTTTCCCCCTGTTGGCGACCTGCATTTTTAAAAGTCATCCATTATTACAGAGCTGCAAAAACATGCAGGGTGAGTGGGGTGACATCTATCACTATCTCCTTTATCCAGAACCAATCTTCAATCCAATTAAATCCCTGTAGGTTTGCGCCACTTGTCTGAATTCATTTTGGGGGGTCTATCATTGTCTCTGGTGGGAAATGTTCTCCGCAGAGAAACGTATCAGACCTGAAAAAGAAAAAAGCGACCCCCCCTGCCCCCCCGCCCCCAAGGCAATCAATCCGAAGCGGAATACAATCAAGAGTACCAAATCCTTGCCACCCTGACCACAGATTACTCAGTCCCCTCGGATGATTATTACACCTGCACAGGGGCTAAGAAGAAGAAATTTGGGGCCAAGTAGAACTCTGCAGTTTGCTGTGATCATGTTTATTTTATTCGCTGATGACGAAAATGTAATCACGAGTGTCGTTCTTGGGCTCAACTGCAGCCCTGAAGCCAGAGTCGCCTTAATAACTTTAGAGTTTGAGCCGACCATACAGTGACTGGAATGGAGAAAACACACACAGAACTGCTGTACCATTGTGGAGAACCCTTATCCTGTAAATACATATAATCTGGACATTTCAAGGTTCAAATCAAAATTTTCATGCCACAAAATGTTTCCTTTCAAATGATAAAGGCTTGAAAAACGTGTGCAGAATCTGGACCTAGCGGTGCTTTAACGCATGTAACAGCTTGATTTTCTTAAGAAAAACGGAGGGTGGTTTGTGCTCTTTTTGCAGCACATGTAAAAAAATCCGAGCAACATTATTTTTCCCCCCCAAGAGAAAGGGGTTGACGTGCACAATAGATATTAAAATGTGAGGCTTTAGGTTTGATGCTGGATTTATGCTTCCGCGTCGAGTCTCCGCAGTCATGACCAATCATGCTTCTGCGTTGGTGCCTCACTGTAATTACATCACAAAACCACTAGTTGGCAGTGGCGCTGATATGCCACCGTGTTTAGTTTCTTTGATGCCGTTTTCCACCAGTTTCGTCTGCATCACTTCGAAACAACGGCGACCGAAACAGAGTGGATCTCGACAGTCAGAGCCAGCAGATGTTGAACAGCAGTTTTAGTTTTCCTGAATTCCCAAATGAAAGAAGATATCGGAGGAGATGGTCTGTACGACAGGAGCAAAGGGGGAGGAGCCAGAAAAAGCAACGCTACCAAACCGCCCGATCACAGCTCATGTGGTCCGCGTCGCCAAGACGTGTATTTACAGATTTTTTGGGAGGTGACGTCAGGCTACGGCGAAGGTTCGACACGGAAGCATAAATCGGCCCTGAAAGTCAAAGGTATGACGTGGGGCGGCTGGACTGACTCACATCTGTCTCCTATTTGAAGATAAGGTGTGATGAAGAAAAATCATTGGTGATGATGTCGAGTGTTTATTAAAAAACAAAACAAAACACAAAAAACAAAAAAAAAAACCCTGAAGCATCATTTAAAAGTGGCATTGGAACAGACTAAAAAACTTGACTATGGAAAAATTAGCAGGCGCAATGAAAGATAAAAATGAAAGATGTAGAAATGTTGACCTGCAGCATTTCAGATTAAATAAACAATAAAATTTTACAATAAAATTTCTTTAATCCCAACTGATTCTTCAAACATTTGGGTCCACTCATCAGGTTTATGAAAACAACAGGAGCAGGACTGGGTTTCCATGGTGAGTTAACTTTTCAAGCTTCTTTATAAAACCTTTTATTCTCCTGGCTCATTTTATTAACATTAGAGTTGCGGGTTGCTCACTTTTAGCCAAAGCTTGCCTCTGTTTGGATTCAATAACTCTCTAAATCCGCACACATCTACTAAGCTTCAGTTAAAAGCCAGTCTCCCTGAAAAATATGGAGAGTCTCTTAATAAAAGAGGCGCAGACCCGTTTTACCACGACGCTTACTGCTGACCTACAATAAGGGAGAGCTCACGCCTTCTACCCAAGGCGCAGAAATCAGTTGATGAGGGAAACGTTATTGGAGCCACGGGTGGGTGAGTTCAAGGATTTCATTTCTGGAAAGCTGCATTTTCAATTTCAAAAAGGCAATAATGATGTTTCAGCTGGGAGACCAGAGGTAATTGTGACAAACAGCCCGTTTTAGGGCACTGATCTACAAAACTGTGAATTTTTTTTCTTTAACTCAGCCGACCTGGTTTTTGCAATTAATCACAGCTACTGGAATCGTATCATATCTGGTGCCGCGACCCGCAGCGAACGCGGAATTACTTGGGGAACCGCTTCACATGGATGCCAGCCATGTTTTGTTTTGTACCTTTTTTTTCTTGACAAATACACTGCCGTTATCTACATTAGACAACATGTCACAGGGATGGCGGCGGGATCGTTGCTTTCACATCGCGTTCACATCAGTGGGTCACAGCGCTATGAATAAAGATTACACGTCATTGAAAAATAAATAAATTTAAAAAAAAAATACAGAAATAAGTAGATATTCAAAAGGCCACATCAGGGGCAGGGGACACAGATTTATGAGCTTTATTAGACTCTGCTACCTGAGGGAAATAACAGGTGAATAACAATCATGACAAGTCCTCTTCTCTCTTAAAACCTTTTGTGAATAAATGATCATATGAAAAACCCCAGACAAGCCTACAGCATCATTGGACTGTATAGGTATATATAATATAAATGTTGATGGATCCGTTAAGAGTCAGCGGCCCGGCTCCTGGGCGACCCGTGCTGCCTTGCTCAAACCAACGGCGGCAACAGCTGTCCCGATCACAGGCTTCTCCGATGCCTCATCTCTCATGTTAAATTAAACCACTGCTGCATGAGAACTGTGACACGGGACACTCACGTGTCATTTTACACCCACTGCCTCCGTCAGATTAACGGAAACACTTAGAGCCTTTCCGGGGGTACAGAGGGTGGATGACTACGTCTTTTACCCGCTGGGTTTTCTGGCCTCCGCCTCACTACGGCGAGGCGTCCCTCGACGGCGCCGATAGCCGGTCCCGCGGGTACAGAAACCAGGAGCACTGTCTCTAGGGCACCATTATCCAGAACAAGGCATCGGCAGCGAGACGTTTCAGGCAAATTACTGCACAGAGTAAACCCTTTGTTACCGCTCAGAGCCTCTCAATTTACCTAATGAGTGTGAAGAGCAGGAGTTTGTTTGTTTTGTCTTGTTTTTTTTAATGATGCAAACTTTCTAAGTGAGTTGGCAGCATTGCTGCTTTAACTCCTCCTCAGGTATAATTTGTTTTTTCTTGTTCCCGGATCTGAACTAACATCGGTTTCCAGTGGGATCCAGCTAGGAAACATATGTTGTGAAACCTATTGGGGGTTTTTTTTGGTTTAGTAATTTTTTTAAATTATTGTCATTGTATTTTATGTCTGGTCAGGGTGGTTTTGGTGAATCTACTACACAATAATCTGACCACTAAGATACACAACTAAAGAGCTTTAAACCCTAAACCACTATGAAAACACCAGATTCCAGATTACTATCTTACTCCTATTTTCGTTATTAAACAGTTTAAAACAACACCGTGAACATGGTCGGATTTTTCTAGATTAACCATAAACAACTCAACAACAGGGGCACAGTTTCCAGACAAGCAGCCGTGGTGGTGTATACAGCTATGCACACACAAAATGACAAAGGTATCTGTGAGAGAAAATAATAGTTAAAAAACAAACAAACAAACAAAAAACAAACCTGAGATAAATTTAAAGGCGGCTACAGTCTTTTTTTTTTTACTGTTTATTTGCATCTCGCTAAGGTTATTTTTGTAATTACATTTATCCAGTAATACA
The DNA here is from genome assembly GCA_016859345.1 of Istiophorus platypterus. Lineage (NCBI taxonomy): Eukaryota > Metazoa > Chordata > Actinopteri > Istiophoriformes > Istiophoridae > Istiophorus > Istiophorus platypterus. Next base: position 21,597,100 of record CM029127.1, on the reverse strand, counting down.
TTATGTGGCCTTCACAGGTTTTTTATTTCACTTATTACATTTTTTTCTTTTCCTTGTTAAACACAGAGAGGATATCGCCGCTGTCCGACAATGCGAGAAAAGGGGTAAAATTAAGTGTAAAATAAACGAGTTTGGCAGTCGCTGGAGGTCGAGCTGTGAGTCATGCGTGAGCCTAGTTATGACAAGAAAGAAGGAAGAATGTCCGCTGCTAAAATCCCTCTTTGAACTGTGGTTCTGGCCCATTCAGGTGTGTCTGTTCGAATGGGGCCAGCAGCGACCGACGCATCTAAATGGAACACGACCACTGTTTGCATTGAGTTTCACCTGCTTGTCAAAACACCTGCCGAGACTAAGAGTCTATATCATTGCGTTTTGTTTTGTTTTTTTCCAAAATGTTGAGCGACCTCAATTTAACGTAACCCGAAGTCGCCTCGACTCCAAACACCTCTCACTGAACTTCTGTGGCTCACTCGCTAAGAGCGTTCGCCGCACATCGAAATGTAGATGCAACGTTTTAATGAGCCCGCAGTTTAGCCTGGTGTCGGACCGACTCGCCCAGGCTGGCTGTGCCCCCCCTTCCAGCTCCACGGTTAACGCATGCTGATGCTCATTAGCAGTAAAAAAGTAATGGGTTGGGGCTCGGGGCTCGGCGCTTGGGTAAAAGATGGAGAGTCAAACTCATCCCTGCGCTACAATGTCTAATGAATATGCTGCAGAGAGAGAGACAGACAGACAGACAGACACACAGACAGACAGACAGAGACGGGTGATGCTCATGACTCTGCACCGTCTCATTTAATAACACACTTAGTTTGAAGCTCAGAGCTCAGACTTTTTACTCATCCATCCTGGTGTCGATGTCTCAGCCAAAACAATGAAATTGACTATCTATTCACTATTCACATCTACAGAAGGAACCAAATCAGTTTGAGGCAGACAATGGGGAATGTGGTCATGTTCACCATAACTGTTAAACCCCATATTTCCTTCCGGAACTGTAAAGTAAATGGGCTTCGCCAGCAGAAATGTTTCTGAGATAGCCAGGTTTCTTTTACTCCCCTTTTGGTGGATTTATGCTTCCGGCCGAGTCAACGTTTTCGCCACCTGAGCCGTCGATCGAAGCCGTAGGAGAAAGAGAAGCCAGATGTGTGATGCTCCCAATCCAACCAATCACAGGTCTTGCGGTCTGTGTTAATGCAATGCTTAGTTACATTTTTTACAGGGTGAACATCAGGCTATGGCATAAATCGGCCGTTTCCGTGAATGTTAAGCCCAGTTTCTCAGAAGCTGAAGTTTATGAATGAACTTTTCTTTCCAACTAAAGCTGGTTTGGATACTGGCTGGTAACAGCGGCCGTAACTTGGGAGGATTAGAGCCCCAGGGTCATGTGGGTGCTCGGGGACGCAAGTTTCCCGAACGGATGAACTGGTGTTTCAAAGATTCATGAAATCCTTGGCAAAAACCCTGAAAACACTCAGCTTGTTGCAACTGGGTTTATGAATGACTCACTCACGCCTTGGTCCGACTGGACAAAAAAGAAAAAAAAAAAACCCTACTTTGTTCACAGACTATGAAAATAAGGAGGATATCGAGTTACACTGAGATGCATCCCTGTAATACTGATTGGAAATGAGTTGTTTGGGTCAAACCCATCTCCAGAGGAGCCCAAATCTCTCTGCCGCCAGGCCGACATGAACTGTCTTACAGGATAAAAAAAGAAAATTAACCAGCATGAGCACATTTCTGTGACCTTTAAAGCCTCCTGGACATTCACCGGGATTATTACCAGTACTTTCTAACAGTAGCTCAACAGTATGGCTGAAGAGGACTGGGAGAGTAAGGAGATAATGCTGCCTTTGCCTCGCTTAAGCCTTCACAGCCAAAGGCCACAAAAATGAGGATGGGATGTTTCTGGTTGGTGAAGCATCGGGTGTTTTAATAATAATTTTAGGTGGTCAGTCAGGTTTCAGAGAACTTGGGAGACACAGTCTCTATAGAAACGTTTGCCAGCGGTGGGGCGTGGACCCAGAGCCAGGTCACTGCGGATTAAAACCAGCCTCTGAAAAAAAAGAAAATTGACATTTGGCTTGAATCTACCGGGACTTTAGTCGACCAAAGGAAATTCTTGGTCAGCTGAAATCGTTACCACTCTTCAACCTATCCCCTGATTAAAAAATTAATTAACTAATTAATTACTTATTTAAAAAAAAAAAAAAAAAAAAAAAATATATATATATATATATATATATATATATACGCACACAAACACATACACACACACACACACACACAGACATACATATATATGTCTGTGTGTGTGTGTGTGTGTGTGTCTGTGTGTATATGTATATATATGTTATCCATGTTGGTGTCTGCATTGCAATATGGAAACTGCTGCTTATGAGGTTTACAGTCGACTACCTGGTGATCGGTTACAACTGGTGGCAGTCCCACCCACGTGGTGTCAACCAGTTCGGTACCGACTCCGGCAAAATTTCAGTGAACGCTCAGTAAACGCTGAGATAGTTAGAACAAGCATTCTCCATCAGGCCGGGAGAGTTAAAAGTGAAAGCCTTTTCTCAGGTAGCCTCTCCATCCCTCCCCCAGTAAAAACGATAATTAAAATAAATGATTAAACCCTTGGAGGCTGTTGATGTAGAACTTCTCTCGTTAGGAAAGAGACACCGGCGACTCTCTGACCAATGAGGACTTGGGCGAAAAAGAGCAAATCCACTGACGAATCCACCGGGACACTTACAGCCCTAGAAACGAAAGGTGACGCCATGCTGCAAACAAATTCCTCAGTCGTTTTATGCTGTTGCCTGGGGGCTCGGGGGGGTGGGTAGAATTAACAGCCAGAAAATGGTAATTGTACAAAAATGGAAAAAACTAAGCTTACACATTACATACTACCACGAAAAAGCACTGGGTGAAAAGAGCTAATGACGGCAGTGTTACACAGCAAAGCCATGACGAGTTGGTCTGAAGGCACAAGTGAAACTCTTTAAAATCTTGGTGGTGTGTCAGCATTTCAGCCTAATCTGACCATACTGGGGAAAAAAGGGGGGGGCAGTGGGATACTGCAGAGACTAGGATAGTGAATGCACCATTAAACAGTGAGGATGCAGAGCGCCTGGTGAGGTTAGCACGACATCAACAAGTCCATCATGCCCCGCTTGTTCTCACGGATCTTAAATCCAAGCTGAAAAACCAAAAGGATTCATTTATCATCCCTATTTTTTTCTCCCCAAGCAAACAACCTGAAGAGCAGGAGGCACTCGTGGATATTACGCCGATCTTTTTGCCCCTAATTCAGCAGATGACTTCACCGCCTCGGTCCTGAGACGAGTCGGCCTGGTTTCCGTTCCGGTTCGCATGGAAACGATTATCCTTCACCCAAGCGAACAGGAAATACTCTGTGGTAACTCAGGGGAGAAGAGGAACTGATCACACATACTACACGCACACTGCAGGGAAAAAAAAAGGTATTAGTCTCTGAACACACACACATACACACACACACACACACACACACACACACACACACACACACACACACACACACACACACAGAGAACACAGAGAACACAGAGAACACACAGTGCTATGTTTACACTGAGGTAGTTTTGAATCCATATTGATTATTTTAATTATGGGTGGAATCAGTGAAATGCTTCAGTCACAGAATAACAATAAAACTTCAGATTGGGGGGGTGCAAGTGCCAAATAATCCCAGTGACCATTAATCCATTATTTGATGATCATGAAATTCCTCAACAGCCGGATGTAGTTATACATTTTTTGTCCTCCCAGGCCCCTTGAACTACCCACCATGACAAATGATTGCCGGTGCAACATTTCAAAGATGGAGGGGGGGAGTTAAACACTGGAGGAACTTATGGCACCTCTTTCTGTCATGTGGGAGTACCCATAATCACCAGCTGCCACTTTTGGAAAAATACCCGAGTCACAATAGCCAAAGGGGAAAGTGGGACGTTTACGTCGGTTCCAACGCACATCCGAGCGACCGGAGGACGAAATGAGGGTGGACGCCGTATGTCCGCCAGGGTCCTTCGCTCAGGGTGTTCACGAGCACCCCCCCTCCATTTGGACCCACTAGTTTGCTACTTGTCAAACAGTGGCAACCGGTGGGGAGACCTAATTGTCGGGGCGCAAGGTGCCACATCAAGAGGCAGACGTGACGCCGGGTCCCTCGGCACCAGGTGCCGTGGAGACGCCGTGGAGACGCCGTGGTGCTGCGTCCTGTTGAGCATGAGTTTGTACAACTACTGAACTAAGAAAAAAAAAAGAAACAGATGAAAACGTAAAAAGTTCTAAACATGTTGTAGATGCCGCCGACCCCAACTTATCGGCCTGGTCGGTTTATCAGTCAGGCAGTGGGGAAAATACCAAAACCTGACCTGTCTGAGCCGACTGGGTTTTGTGGTGCACCCAAACGCTTATTTTAGCTCAGGCAGGTAGGCGGCGCCTCACCTGAGTCGAAACATCAGAGGCCAAAAACCTAATGGGTTTCGAGCTTAAGGTCTCTAAGCCAAATCCCAGTGGAGGGATTTGTCAGTTTCACACGGTGACCTGCCTTTTCCTTCCACGGCCGCTTGATATTATCATTTTTTTGGGGGGGGGGGCATCTTTAAACATCCATCAATCAGCTAACTGGCACCTAAGACCACTATGCTATTATGTTATGTGCCTTTGGGAGCCAATAGTCTGCAGGTTTTGATCAAGACCAGGACTCAAAACAACCGTTACCAGATCTTTGAGTGGGGAGGAGGAAACCATCCGTGAAGTGACCTCCAGACCGTGTCTGAATTACCCTTTGGTTATTCATTCACACCTGCACTTATGAAACGCATCACAATATCGGTGCACTGGCTGCACTGATGACCTTTGACCCCCCCCCCCCACACACACACACACACACGCGCGCGCGCGCGTCCTCGGTCAGTCCCAGGGCTCCTTCCGGAGGCTGTTAACCTTTGACCTGCGCCGCCTCTCTTCTCTTACCTTGTGCGATCGCTATGGACTCGAAACTCTGCAGCTCCTTCAGTAAACACGTCCTCTCCTTGGGGTGGAGGCGGTAGATGAACTCCTTGGCCCTCTTCGGGGAGTTGAGCGGCTCCCTCGGCTCGTTTCTCCCGTGTGTGCCCATCCAGCAGCTCGGCGTGTGTCGCCCCACCGCCGGCAGCCTCGGCGCTACCAGCGCCGGCGGCGGCGGTGCCCGCTTCGGTCCCGACGACAACTTCTGCGCCGCCGGACGGAGAGCTCTCCGGAGGCAAAGCCCGAGCATCGCGCCGAGAGAGTTTGACAACTATTTCACTGTGTTTGATTTCAACCCGCTTTTCTCGGAGGTTATCTGAGCGCACGTCTCCCGGCTCCGACCGAGGCTGGCGCCCGGCAGAAGTTGAGCCTCGCTCGGTCCTACTAGCTAGATCTCGCCCCCCAAACCTCCGCGGTAGAGAAGCGGACGAGTTTCGGGGAACGATTGTCTAAAACTCGGGTCAAGTCCCAGGCGTCCGTGCTGAGCGCCGCCCGACCCGGTTCATGGTCTCCGAGGCTCGGCAGCCGCGAGTTGGGCTCTGGAAGTTCGAGCTAAAGCCCGAGAGCGACCGAGCGAAGTCAAGTCAGCCGGAGTCAGCGCCGGGCTTCCGGGCTTCCGGGCTTCCGGGTTTCAGAGCAAGACGCGCTTCCGTCCATCTCACCTTTCAAACTAAAAGCGCTGACAGAACTAGGGCCCGAGTAAAGCTGAGGTGGAGGAATTACTCGGATCCTGGTCCCGAGGGCCCCAGGGGAAAAAAAGATTGATGGGCCCCTACTGACCCCCCTCAATAAAAATGATCACTTTCATTGTTTCTCCAGGAACCCAGAGACCAGCTACTACTCCTGAGCTGAGATGGTCATTTGATTAACAGGCAGAAATTTAATCATCAATTGTTTGTATAATTGATTAATTGTCAGATTCATCATTTTCACTGGGAAAAGCTTCTCAGGTATGAAGATTTGATAGTTTCTCTGTTAAATTTAAATTTAACGTCTTCAGTTTTTTCACTGTTGACAAAATGAGAAATTAAAACATGTTAACTTGGGCTTCAGAGAATAATTGTGGATATGTTTTGCTGTATTCTGACAATGCAGTACTCCTGTGATTGAACAATAGTGTAATAACACAGGGTTGTCTGTGTGTTAATTCTATAACATTTGATAAAACACAACTTTGAGCTCGATGTAAAGTGAAACCATTTAGGTGTTGAAACCAGATTTTGAGACCTTGCACGAGATGGGGGGGGGTCATCTGTCATGGTTCATACAGTACTTTAGTGGTGCACATCCCTAAATCATTCAGGATTTATCAAATCCTGTAGATTTAAAAAAAACATGATGCCTCCGATTTAACCCGGAGAAGGTGCCTCAAACTCTGGACCAAGGCACAACCCTGGTTACCACGGCTCCAGGCATTTTAAGCTTTGACAAAGTCACAGAGATAGTTACCAGGTATTTCGCATTTTAAAACATATTTGTTCACTTAGGTCTTGGATGAAGTATGAAACTATTTTTTTTAAATTGGAAACATTTTAAATATTCTGCTGTTGTGAATGTGGCCAAAATTCAGCCAAACACTTGCTCTTTGGTGCTTTTGTAGTGATTTTCAAAAGCTGTCAGACGTTGTGTTTGTTTCAAAAACAGTAAAATAGCGCCATCTACTGGTCCAGCTGCATTCGCAAACACACACCGAGGTGTGTGAAGCGTCTGATCCTCATTAGTTTTACCCTGGACCCCTTGTTCCAGTGTTGTGTTCCTTGAGAGTGGTTCGGTGCCAAACCAGCACCGGACCTGGTCGTCGAACGGTGCTGTCGGTGACGTCCGAGTAAAGCCCAAACTCGATATCAAAGATGATTTTATTTACATAAATCTTTTTTTTTTTAAACAAAAGGCTAAATGAACAGGGTTTTTCAGGTTTTTTTTACCTTTTCTTTAAAAAAAAAATCTTTCAGAACAATCATCCGAATAATCAAAGTCTTTCATGGCTGATACGTGTCAAGAAAAGCACAGCTTTCTCATCAAACTTAGACCCCGTCTCTCATTAAACACGATGCATTCCTCGCACTTTTATTTCATCTGCCACCAGTAATTTCAACAGATATGATCACAAGCTCGTGGTCAGACCCTCACGGATTGAACAGTGTAATACTAAGGAGTTGTGCTTGAAAAGCTTTCTTTTTTAATACATTTTCAATATGATCTTTGCCATCGCTGAGGGATTTGTGTGTGTGTGTGTGTGTGTGTTGGTGTTCAACATGACGACAAACTTCCTGGATCGTGTGCAAGTGACGTGACAAGCATCTCCATGACTTGAGATATTTTTTGAGCCGTTTGGCTTTTACCACAGCAACTTCCCCAGACTTTACTCTGCATCTCCTTCAGTTTTTTTTCAAGGCCTGGAATTTTTATATTATATTATGTTAATAGTATTTTATTTTTATATATATATATATATATATATATATATGGGGTGCACAGCTTCATCAAAAATGTCCCACTGCCACCGAATACCAGCACTCTTGTTTTCCAAAAAAAACCCCAAGAATTTAACCAAACTTAACACCGATTTTCCGCGATGGCAGAAACAGCATTATTGAAAAGGAAAAAAAGAGAACAAAGAAAAAAAAATCACTTGAAAACCAATGTTTCTCGTGTTCCTACAGGAGAAAGTGTGCACGTGTTTATTTTTTCATTTTATGTACAATAACGTACACGAATGTAAGCAAGGTCGCACAAGGGACCAGTAGTAAGTAATGATAGAGGTATATCAGTGATTACAGTAGCAAGTCACTTTTTTCTTTTTCTTTTTTAGAATTAGACACCTGTTTGTTTTTCTCTCTCTCCTGCCCACCTTTTTTTTTCCTTTTTTCCTCTCTCTCCCCGATACAAGTTCGTGATTATTGTTTTCAAAGTTTGTTAAGGACAAAAAAAAAAAAGCAAGAGGCGGACCACAAACTTAAACAAAATTAGCTTGAGGTGATGCCACCCGCGCATGCCAACACCATGTTAGCAAAGGATTACAGATGAAAAAACAGCTGGAGAAATCAGTGATGGTTTACACATGGCTCTTTTTTTATTATAATTATGATTCCTCAGCTGACTCAAACTTAAGCTTAGAAAAATACGTTAATTTGTACCCCCCCCAGCTCTCAAATCCTGACCTGAAGATCCACCTATGCCTGAATTTGTTATTTCGCGCCACAGTTTTGTCGCTAATAAATTTAACGCAAAAACTTAAACTTAACACACACACTTTCACACACACACATTTCCCCCCTTCTCATGCGCCGTGAGGCAACACCGACTACATCTTTAAGACATCATCTAAGCATATTATGCATCGGCAGACACTCATACTCACTCTCCCTCACACACACACACACACAAATACAAACCAGGGCTGCAAAAGTGACAAAATCTAGACAAAGTCACGGCGTTCAATTAGGTTCCTCCAGGATCCTCCAGGTGCAACAGGTTTGAGGCATCAGGAACCAAAGAGACGTCTGTGTCCACGTGGCAGGATCTCGAATACTTTTGGGATAAATTAAAAAAAAAAAAGTGACTTTTTGGTGTACACCACACAGCCCCAATACACACACACACACACACACACACACACACACACACACACACACACAGTGGGAGCAGCAGTTACTCTTTCCATGAGCCCTTGTAGAGTAAAACGAAAAAAAAAAACCTAGAAATCAAACGAAAAGAAACTAACGAGAAAAAAAAAGAGAATGACATCCCTGAACATTTTTCAAGAAACAAATTAAGATGCTAAAGTTGTGTTTTATAATTCTTTTTAACTTAAATATAATAAAGATATATGTATTTATTTTTCTCTATAGATCTTCTCTCATCAGTCCTCGGTAGAGTCAGTGTCGTCATTGATATAGTCTTCTTCTATTGGCGTGCCGCCATTTTGAGTCCCCCACTCGTCCTCGTCGTATTCTATGCTGTCATTGTCCTCCAGCAGCTCGTCGTTGAGCTCCCCCACCCCCACCGTGGCCTGCGCACCGGCCACCACTCCGTCGACGGGCGGCTCGGCAGGCAGCTGTCCATGCCGATTTTCCCCCAGCGCTGGCGGGGCGGCGGCTGCAGCGGCGGCCGCAGCGGCGTCCTGCGGCGCTGCATAGCCCCCGTTGTTGTTGGAGAAGGCGGCCCTGTCCCGGCCCTCCTCCTCGACGTACACCCTCTGGTGGCACATGGGGCACGTGTCCTGGATGTACAGCCACTTCCTCAGGCACAGCGCGTGGAAGTAGTGGTGGCAGGGCGTGATGCGGGCCGAGGTGGCGAACTCCTGGTAGCAGATGGCGCACACATCCTCAATGTCCCTCAGCTGGTCGCCGTGCATCTCCGGCAGGGAGTTGATCTTCTTGACGGCTGTTCGGCGGTTGATGAAGGTCTTCCAGCCGTTCTTCGCCTGTAGGTAGATGTTGAAGTAGGCGTGCAGGCACATCATGCAGGCGCGGATCTTGCTGCCCGACTCGAACATCATGGTGTAGGCCCCGTTCCCGAACATTATGACGCCAAAAAGGAACTCGATGATGTTGCCTGTGGAGCGCACGTAGTAGACGTAGTCGTCCAGCTTCTCCCACAGGACGCTGGAGAAGCCGTCGGCCATGAAGAGGCCGTAGACCGTCAGCGACACCACCACCTGGACGGACGGAGGGAGGGGAACATGTTAGATAAGGTGTGCACCGCACAGAGGACAGAACCAATCAGCAGCTTCTTGAGCACTGCTAACAAGAAAAACTTAAAAAACTACTACTGAAGTAAAATCACTTCTCACCATGATTTCCTTGGATTTTCGCTTAACCTAAAAATCTGAAAAGCAAACGGTATTTTGCAGTTTGTTGGACACTTTTGGGCAAAAATTTTTGAGACTTTAGCTGCCGGTCGGTGTCTTGTGTCTCTTAGATACTTTAATGTTCATGTACATTGCAGCAACAGCGCTGTTTTTCTAAGAAGTGGGTCCCAGTTTGTTTTTTCTCATGCAGGAAAGGCTCAATGGCACAATACACAGTCCTACTAATGGACTTACACTAATCCACTGATTAAAGTGCCAGGATACACAGCAATGTGTCTACAAAGGCAGCCATGGATGTAAACGATACTGGATTTTAAAATCCTTCTTTTTTTTTTTTTTTTTAATAAAAATCCATTTGACTTGTAATTTATGAGGGAGGGAATGCAGTTGTAATGTTTATTGGACCTTAAAGATAAACACAATGTTTCAGTGAGTAAAATTGAATTTAAACATAACTTTTGTTTGTTTACAAGGAAACTACAAGGGGCCCTTTAATAGTTGTGCTTTCAGAAACATTTCACCATTCTGACTCTGATTCCGCTGACCTTCCTTTAGCAGTCAATTAAGACACAGAAGAAAAGATTTAAATAATTAGATTCTGCTTTTACAATGATCTTACAGTTTCTGTCTCCACCTGCACATATAATCGACAAATGATCCATCAATGCCCCCCCCCCCTTTCAAAAGGAATAGGAGCTCTGAGAAGTCTATTTTACAGTTTACAGGTGGAAAAGCATAAAAGTAGGTGGGCAGATCCTAAAACCTGCAATATTTCACCACAGGACAACCATACACAGAATCTGCAAACTGACAACACCTAATGGGAAGTGCAGGAAGAGGTTTTATTTTTATCAAACAAGTTGATTCGTAAATTCTCAATCCTCACCTTGAGACAAAGCTCCACACAGAAGGCGGTGACAGCGAAGAGCCAGGTGTTGAGGGCATAGTGGTGCCAGAGGGCGTAGCTGAGTGCCACGGGGAGCACGAAGAGCGCCAGCGACACCAGCAGCACGGGAAAATGGCGGCGGAAGGAGGAGACGTGGGAGGCGCTGAGGGACATCAGGACGGGGTCGGTCATGCCGTGGATGAAGTGCAGGATGGCTGTCAGCAGGAGGCACATGTTGCGACTCAGACGAACCTTTGGACCCAACGCGACAGAGGCTCTCAATTACAGACACGTTAACATCAGCGGTTCAGTCATAAAAGCAGCGGCAGGAAATATCACAACGTCCAGAACAATATATAAAAATCAAAAAAAGTCAAACATAGAAAGGGATGGACATGGAAAATCGGCACAGACGACATCCAGCATTGGATCAGTGGTGTTCGTGTTCTGCAGCCTCAATGGCCAAGTCCACGTTCTCTTTCTTACTACACATAATGCGTTAAATACGGAGTCAGTGAGTGTGGAACCGGAGGCCCGAGTCCTTCGGTGACATACCAGGCGCTCCTCTGGGTCCAGGCTGCTGAGGCCGGTCTGCAGGGCCAGGATGAAGAAGAGAACCGGCGCCACGAAGCCTAAACGCTTGTCCTCTTCCTCCGTTGAACCTGAAGGGATCAAGTGAGATCGAGCGCCGGGATTTAGGCTGCTTTTTTTGTTTGATTTTTTTAAAATCCGTTTTAAAAAATCAGTTTGTGTTTTGCAGATGACAAAAACACTCACTCTCACTCACTCACCCACACACACACACACACACACACACACACACACACACGCACGCACGCACGCACGCACGCACGCACGCACGCACGCACGCACGCACGCACACACGCACGCACACGCACGCACACACCCGTACCTATGAAGGCCAGATTGCTGGGTCCGATGTCACTCCCAGCCCAGAGGAGAGGCTTTTGCAGGCAGCCCAGGTGTTTGGCGTCGCAGTCGGAGATCAGATTCCTATCTGGTCAGGTAACAGAACAAAAGCCAGCTCAGCAGGTAACCACTAACAAGCAAAAACCCTTTTTTCATTTATTTATATCATCCAGGACACGTGTAAGCATTTTACACGTGGTTATTAAAGAAATTATGGCCAAGATTTGCAATGAGCAAAGACATGCAGCAAGATACTAGATGCCAGTGAATTGGTTGGACTTTGCTCAGCTTCTTATGCGATGTACCTGTGTTTTTTGTTTCTTTTTAACAACCTTTTTGATATCACACAGGATGAAATATATGTTTTCACAGACGTACATGACAAAGAATTATTTAGCATGTGCATAATAAGGACCCCAACTGCTGTAATGAATCGAATAACGTGTCATGGACCCAGATAAGCAGCAGAAACAGAGGATGGATTAAAAATGATCAATGATTTAAGTTCATTTCGAGAGTTTTTGGATGTGTATTACCTTCCAACAACCCACAACCATGTACCAGACATATGACTAATATGACTGAAGTTTGTAGATGAAATGTATGACTTCTTTTTCTGTTGTGAATGAACTCAATTCAAAGCTTTTTTAAGACTTGTACATTCCCCCATAAAAACTGATGATCTTACCTGTGAGTCCGAGGACCCATCCGTGGCGCCGCCTGTGGCATCGCCGCTCTCCCTCCCCACTACACGCACCACGTAGACCAGGATCAGTGCCTGGGCGGTGACCCGGGTCAGCCAGAACACCCGCAGCACATCAGGGAACCTGATCCTCTTCCACGTGTCCTCTAGCAGCAGCTGGAGCCCATAGATCCTGTACATGTGGCGCACGAGCAGGTAGACGTACCGACACGAGTAGTAGAACCACTTGAGCCTCATGGCCAGGCACACGGCCGTGTTGAGGGCCAGTGCCAGGCCTGAGAACACAGCCACCAGCTGCCTGACGTCCGTGGGCAGCTCGATCATCAGCCCCCACAGGGGGATCATGATGTCCAGCACCACCAGGGCGGCAAACACCGACTGGAGGTTGAGCAGGAACACGTAGCCCACACCGAAAACGAGCTGCACTACGGCCATGCCCAGCCACAGTGTCGGCCCGTTGCGGGGCAGCAGCCGGAACCCCAGCGCCGCTTTGTAGTAGGCGCTGTAGAAGTCTATGTGGGACGTGGCGTAGTAATTGATGAGGACTGCCGCCATGCCGAGGAGGACTGCAAAGAAGAGTGTGTAGAACTTGAACAGGGCTTTCTGGGAGAGCAGCAGTACCACGCTGGAGATGAGGACACCTGGGACACAAGAGCGACAAAGTTAGCAAAACTAACAGCAAACTAATGGAAAGGCTTGGAAAATGAAAAAAATACAAAACACTGTAGTTCATATGTTTGTGTGATTAGAAGTTTGCTATCAATATGTCCAGGTGAAGAATGTGATCATGGTTCATAGAGTGCTATTGCTGCCCACAATGAACATAACAATAGCACAGCACACAGCTACTGTACATGTCTGCTCTTCTTCTTTTCATGTGTGACCACAGGGAGTCTCAGCGTCCTGTCATTTTGTACATTTCTTTGGCTTCTCATTTTTACCAAACTCAACAAAGTGGCTTGTCCTAACTCCTGTATCCCAGCTGTTATCTTATAAATACATTGTCTATTCGTGTACTTCAAGGCCTATAGATGATATATTTGAACAGGCACCCATGGTCTTGTTGTATGTGGATGTCTAAATAGGAAAAAACATTTTACTACATGAATTTTTTCATATTTAAATCACAAAAACAGCTTAATGATGCCTGACCTGTGTGTTCAGATCTGGTCAATGAGAAGCAGCAAAAAAAGTCTAACATCACCCACAAACCGATGGGGGAGAAATACAAGATTCCAGGTGCTGTAGCTTATGTGGTCAAGTTTAATCTATAGCTAAGTTAGTCTCAATATCGACTGCATATCCCCTGTCATAAATTCTCCTGTTGGCCTCGTGCCCAATACAATTCTTACTTTGTAGAGGCTTTGGTCAAGGACAAAGTTAACACTAGATCGACTTTGTTCGGAGTTCACTGACTAAATGGAACTCGGCCGCTGAACTCTGATGTCAAAGGGGGTCCTCTGTGTTGGTCTTGCAGCATTTTTCTCCACGGTGATTTTCGGAAACAAGTCTTGTTTTTGGTTCAGTTCCAGGTAAACAGGTAAACATGGTATCGCACTGGATTTATGTGCTGGTACTATATTTATATAAAGAATAGTGGGTTGAAGAAACATGAGGCCCGACCTTTGGCTGGCCCACTGTAAAAGGCGCCTTATTTGGCCCCTTGCCCCTCCAAGCTGTTGGCCGATGGCGAGAGGACTTTGAAAGCACCAGAGCCAATCAGAGGTCTACAAGTGGAGAGTTATGTAACCTGCTTGTTTATCGGTGTACAGTGTTTCCTGCAAATGACCACAGAGTGAGGCTTTACCAGTTCTACTCTTTATGTGAAGTATAAACACAGCTGCGATAAATGTAGACTGGTTTTCAAAGCAGTTAAAAAAAAAAAAAAAAAAAAGGCTTAAGCTGCGCCTGTCAAATGCCACAATAACAGGTCGAGCCATAGATCATGCGATTACAATAATAAAAGTGTGATAAAAGTGCTAGTAAGGTTGAGGTGTCTCTGTGAATTATGACAGGTTTGTTTGTAAAAGCAAACTGAAATTGCATCAGGCTGCACAGCATGAAAACCAGGGATGATGCATTTGAATTTTGTCATTATATCTGCAATTTCTGCTTTATCATATGGAAAAAGCCACAACTGTAACAAAGTTAAAGCATAATAGCTGAAGATTAAAAATTTCTAAATGAATAGAAAAAAAAAACACACCACCATTTGTCTACTATGTTGTGCTAATTATTTTTTGGAAATTATAGGATTTTGTAGAAATGAATTTTAAGAAAGGTTTTTTCTTTTTTCCCAATAGTCCATAAATACTAAACTAATATAAAACGGGGACATCAAGATGATGGTGTGGTTATTAGAGGTGAGATGATTCGTTGATTAATTAGTGAGTTCAGCGACAACATCAATGTGAACATTTGCTGATTTTATTCATCTTCAGCGAAAGTAAACTGAACATATTTGGGTTTTTTACTGTGAGTCGGACAAAAAAAAAAAATACATTTAAATACGTCAGCTTGGGCTTTGGGAATTTTTGACGTAGCATTTTTCTGTATTTTCTGACCTTCTAAGGAGCAAATGATCAGTCATCAATGATATGAATGTACAGGAATCATTTAGCTGTAAACTTAATTCTTTTCTAGGGCAGAGGCCAAGAATTATTTTCACGATCAATTAATCTGCCAATACTTTGAGTAATCAATAGATTGTTTTGCCGATGACACATCAAAAAAAAAATGTCCAAAGTTTGACTGAAGCTCAACTTATGCAAAACTTTTTTCTGTTCAGTATATTTGCTTGAAAAATAGTTGAATGTATGTATGTATGTATGTATGCATTTATTCGATTAATCGACCGACAGATGAATAATTTCCTGCTCAGACCGCGGATCAGAAAAGACACCAGCTTTCTGGACAGAGGCCTCTTGACAGGCAGACTGACAGGCTGCAGAAATGTCCCCCACAGCTCCCCTGAGGACCCGTCCCCCTTCGGATTCCGTCGGGGGCACAGAACCCACGCAACACCTGGGATAGAACACCTGACGTTAGCGGTTAGCCCAGGTACGCTGCGAGCACAGACCGCATCTGGACTTTGAGGCAAACTTCCCAGCAACCGTGCCGGACCGATCTGGCTCTAACTGACGTTCCTGTCGTACCTAAATCGGCTTCAGTCGGTCCGACGGGTGACAGAGCCCCGCACGGCGGACCCGGCGTCAGCTAGGCGAGCTAGCTGTCAGTTAGCTGGGTGTTGTTGACAGAAGCCGGAGGCTCCTGTCCCGGACTCGGACACTTTGAAACCTTACCCATGACTCTGACCAGCACCTTCCCCGTCGCCCCGGCCCAGCCCGAACCCGGGTCGTAGTAGGAGTTAAAAATGGCGTCGATAATAAAGATGCAGGGAACTCGGAGAGCCACGTCCAGCACCGCTAAGGCCTGCTGGCCAATCCGGGCTTGGGTGGACGCCATGCGGCTTCTGTCGGGGGGGGGGGGCGGCTACAGTCCTGGGGAGCCCCGGCTATCCATGTTACATTAAAAGAAGTTCAGGTCCCCCCCCCGCAGCCGCCTCCAGTCTTCTGTCTCGCTCTGCCGGGCGTTTATCTTATAGCGGGGGACCTGCGGTCGTCCGCCATGTCCGCCCAGCTCCAACCTCCTGTTGCCGCCGCTGCTGCTTCCTCTTCTTCTTGTCGTTTAACGCGGCGCTGCCTCCATCCAGCCTTGTCGCCACCACCGGCTCACTCCGCGCTCTCTCCCCGGACCCTCCGCAGGCCGGTGTCACCGACACGTATCACGGTAACCGAGAACCGGCCATTCGCTACCGCCACGGCTTGATCGGGGGAGAACGCAGAAGTAGCTAGGCTGTTCCGACGTGACGTGACGTGACGCGACGCGACTTCCGGCGTCGGAGGGTGCGGCCGCTGACGTTGCACGTTTCACAAAAAAACCCAAAAAAGGCTGCGAAGGTAATTAACATTTATACGACGAAGCTGCGTCTTTATTTCTATTTTCTTAATAAGCGCTCATCAGATCCACTCCAGACTTAGCAGGTGTACTGTTACCATGGGGACCTCATCTGTGAAAGCGTGGTATCGTTCCACTGTTCTGTGCACGGCTTTGGAAATGATAATGTAAATATTAATTCTGAAATTTAATAAGATCAATATAATTACTACACTTGTTAAATTAGACATGGCTGATAGTTAAGTACTTTTACATTTAATATTAACATACATAAATAGCCTTATTTTGGAAAAAAAAAGGTTCAAATGGCACAAATATTTAATTATCAATTAGTTCTTTATTTTAGACGAGAACAGATGCAGTATGAGGCCTTCTGACATTTATAAATAGGCGAGGGATGAGTTTTAACCCTGGACTCGTCAGTCACACACACATACACGCTCATCGATCAGATCGAAAGGTGAAACTAAAGGCCCCGTCGGTCAGTCTCGTGGAGATTTGATCTGATCATCAGCTCCTGCCGAAGAAGACTTTAACGGTGTTGTCGTAGATCGTGTCAGCCAGCTCCCGCGGGTCCTCCTCCCTCGCTGACGCCATCACTTCAAGAACTTGTCTGGAATAGACGAGTGGTGAAACGTGTCACAGTTCATCCATGCATTTGTTCATTCACTCATTCAATTATTCACTCAGCCTCCACCTGCCTTTGCCTTTGCCAGACCCCCCTTCCTACTGACCTGTTTCTAATTCCCTGATCAGTCTCTGGTGTATATAACTGCCATTAGGTAACTCAGTGCCTGGTGGATTTAACATGTTTGCTCACGTTCTAACTGAGGAAAGAGTTCTGCAAAGCTTTTCCCCTCGACGTTACTCACACAATGTGACAGGGCTCGTTCCTCTCTTTTAGACAGTGCCCCACCTCCCACTTCTTCTTTGTGGGAAACGTAGTTTTGATGTGTTTTGAGCCTGCGTGAGTGTTCTTCACCCCACACCAAGGGGCATCTGGGAAGGAACAGGCAGGTATTAGATTGTAAAATAGAATCCATATAACGGTGTAATTAATCTAATCAGGGTATGGTGACACGCAAAACATTTTTAATTTCATTTTAATGTAATGAGTCCATAAAATATTTTACCTAGAGTTTTGTCATGTGACAACTGTGGCACAGCTTCAATGATATGCTGCAAAAAACTTTAATCTTGTAAAACAAGAACTCTATTCAACTGGAGTGTTGGGAACATTCAGCTTCATAAGGCTAATGACAAGGTCAATTCTGTCAGTCAACTATTTTTTTTCAGCAATGGCCACATTTTTTCATGCCTTTTTTTTTTTTTTTTTTAGATCGCGATAAACCTGCTCCAACTCACCTGTTTCTATCATGAGCCGCTCGGTGGGAATAGATTTCATGGCTTCAATGTTGGCCTCTGTTTTCAAAGAACTGAAAAACAGAAATAATAATACATATAGTTTGAGTTGCAGTACTTTTAGTACGTACCCCTTTAAAAATGAAACGATATTGAATTGGTTTAAAGCTGAGTTTAAGCCGTCACTGTTTCTACTGGTTGACTCCATGTTTGAAGGGGAAATGTTGAATGAAACTCCAGTGAAACTCCAGCCTGCAGACACTGGTGCTAGTCTGAGCCGTCAGATTTTCTTTAAAATCAGTCATATTAAGTTCAACAGATTTTTTTGCATGATATTTCATATATTAAATGTATAACCCCCAGGGCTGTATCATTCACATTGCTGCACAAGGCATTAGTTAAAATTTAGCTTTTTTTTTTTTTTTAAATAAAGGGATCTAGCCCCTTCAGCCCCAGAGATTTTTTTTTTCAAATACAAAATACACTCAAAAGCTTTTTTTTCTTTCAAGATCAGGCTGGTTGAATTCCCTTTTTCTCCTCCATGCCATCAAAGTTAGCAGCTACAGAGCTTTTTGCCTTTCTCATTCTGTCAAGGTGTTGAATTCAGTGAAAAGACGCCCAAACACCGAGAGCATATGGTTTTGTATGTTCTTTTGAACCCAACGGCAAACTCTACATCGACTCAAAAGCCTCAAGCTGAAAGCCTGAGTCAACTCAACTCTCGACGTGGATCCTTGGCCAGATGTGCTTCAGGTCAGGTCGAGTCTTCGGGGACAAAATCTACATCGCATTTCAAATCTACATCGCATTTCAAAACCCTCTCACCATCCATTTATTCCAATGTAGAGGTCCAGGTCGATGAGGGCAGCAGCATCCTCTGCTGTCCCATCGAATGAGTGGACCTGAGAGAGAAAGGGAAAAAATAAATGAAGGGCGATCAGATGGATCCTGATTTGATTTTCCATCTCTAACCCTAGTCCATTTATTACTGTGTTGTCTCTTTATAGGTGGTAGTGCACCACAGAAAAGAGAGGAGTTACAAGCAGCTGAGAAAAAAAATTAAAATCAGTTGCAGGATTTGATCTGATGCTTCCACAGCATCTTAGAAAAGAGCAAAATCTTAAGTATGAAATCTTAGAAAAAAAAAATTGACCAAGGTTACAATTTGATTCCCTGTTAGTACAAGATGATAAAGTGAATTATAAACTTTGTACAGACAGTGGACAATGTCCTAAAATGTCCTCACCACTCCTCCAACACATCGGTCTCGATTTCTCTTCATGATGTCTGTGAGAAACAGAGACAGAGAAAACGATAAAATGGTTTGCTCAAAAAAAAAAAAAAAAAAAAATCCCCTCTCACTGAACCTAACCAGGTCTTTGGTCCACAAACCTACCGATGAAGTCCCGGTGGGAGTTCCTGCAGTGGAGGAACATGGGCAGCCTGGTCTCCTCGGCCAGGTCGAACTGCTTCTCAAAGTATCTACGACGGACGATTGGAGGAAACGAGGCCGAGAGGGTTAAGTGTGTGTTCAGAGGAATAGTGTGTCAGGACCACAGTAGATGAGGAAAGTGGACAGAGAGGAAAATCTGGATTAGTCTATTTACTTCCTACTAGTGTTCAAACAGCTGACTAATAAAGCTGTTGATTATTTCAACATTTTTGATGATGGATTCATCATTTATCAATCTAAAATCAAGTCAAAGCATTTACTTGTAAGAGCTTCTCCAGTGTGATTCAGCCTTTCCTTTGTTTTGTAACATTATGAAGTGACTATCCTCAGGTTTTAGAAAGAACAAGATATCTGAAGGTTTTACTGTGTGTTTTGGGAACAATTTTTTTTAATTAATCAGATCGATAATCAAGAGATTAATCCATAATGAAAGTGTCAACATCAATGTACGTTGCATTTGGCAAAACAATACTGAAAATGTGAATCCTGGGGGAAAAACAACGACATCGGACACCAGCCGGAATCTTAAAGTTCACATACTGGGCTTATCTTGTAATATGGGATCAGTACGCATTTGTCTCTATGTGAGAATACCTGATTTATTTATTCATTTATTATTCAGTGAAGCACTGGGTTGTTTTAACTCATCAGGCCTCTAAAATCTTTTATATGAAACAATTAGAGGAGGAGAAATCCCCTCTAGTTGAACTGCTCATATGTATATATATATATATATATATATATATATATATATATATATATATATATATATATACACACACATGCAGCCTGTAAAGGGGAATGAATACCCAAAGGTACAATTTAAAGGGTTATGTGGTTGTTGGAAGGTTAGAGCAGCTCTAAATACTTAACATAGACGGAAACATGGTTGCCAGTTTATTAGATACACCTAACTGAAACTAATAGTCTAATACAAAAGTCCTGTAGTAAATCCCCCCTTCCGAGGGGTAAAATGCTCAGGTTGTGTTTGAAACAGCAGGGCCGTTGTATTAAACAGCATTGCTTTCAGTGCGTGTATAAACTTACTTGAGCTGAGTTTCTCTTGAGCAGAACTCCAACCTGTCAAAATCTGGAAGGAGGAGGAAAGACGCACAACACATTAGAGCGTCAACACATCATCAAGCGACTCCGCATTGTCTCCGCGCCAATGCAACACCGCCGACAGCACACACCCAGTCCGCACTCCCCGATGGCCAGCACCTTCCCGCCATGCGCCGCCGCCAGCTCCCTCAGCCCGGAGAAGTACTGGGCCTCTCCGTCCCGCTCGAACCCACCGCAGTGGGTGGGATGGCAGCCGACCGTGCAGTAGAACTCATCTGTGCCGGAAGGGAGCACGCTGAATCAATTGGCCCAGGTAAAAAAAAAAAAAAAAAAATTCAAAAATTGTTCACTTTTATTCCATGATACATGTGTGTTGAGTTGTTCCTGACCTCTGGTCTCAGCCAGTGCGAGGGCCTCCCTGCTATCCTCGAGGCTCACTCCTGTGATCAAAAACTGTAAAAGGAACAGATAGATATAACATTTTAAATGACAGGACTTACACGGCCACACCGGCAGCTCGGCTTAGGTACCTGGATACTTCGCTGACCTTTTCCACTCCGGTTTTGAGAGCTCTGTCGACAATCTGGTCGAAGTCATCTGTAGGTTATTAAAAAAATAAATAAAAAAATAAAAAAGCTGGTCTCTGACAAACTTCACCTAACAACACACAGTAGAGAAAAAAAAAAAACAAAAAAAGATGGAAGGAATTACTCACTGTCATGTTTCTGCTTCCCTCTGTAGATGCCCCTGAACATGGGATCTGTCAGGTTCACAGCGATATCTAGGGGGTGAAGACTGTGGTAATTAACAAAGCATCACTGAACATGTGTCTCCATCATAGCTGCAATTTATGATTTGTCTTTTTTGAAAGTAATGGTTACTGCACATCCACTTTAACACAGTGGATTGCGTCACATTGTCCCGGTCTATTTTCATGGTCGATCGCTATTTGGTGCAACCTGTGATTCATGACTGATACCAAGGCGCCGATGGCTGATCTTGCAACTTGTTGGCTTCTATTGTTTTAGATGGAATGACTGTTGAATATATAAAATAACAAAAAAAGACGGCTGTCATACTGTGCAGGAGCCCGAGGAGGCATCTTTCCATGTCTTGTTTTGTCTGTCATGCAAAGATATCACTACAAAATACAACACTGGAAATCTGCAAATCTTTACATTTTAGAGACTGATGTCAGCGAAAATCTTAAATTTCTCATTTGATAAATCACTTAAAGGTTTAACTGAGTTCTATCTAAATTTTGACCAGTTATCTTTCCGTTAACCGACTGGCAGATCAGTCGATTTCGCCTCGTTTTAACTCCGCAGGTACTTTGAGTCCTTCATCGTTTGCTGTTGTCCTCTGAGCGACGGGGGTGTGTTGCACTGTGGACTGTTTGTGCACCTGTTCTTCACCTGGTATTGTGATGCTGCTTACGCCGCGGGCATGGTCAAGACTTTAAAATCCCGCGGGGCTTAACAGGGACTGAACGGCACAGACGGGTTTAAGGGGTCAGGTCGCCGCGGAGGCCAGGTGACGGGTCCCACCGCCACCGTCGCGGCTTTATCTGGCTTTTCCGCTTTAACTGCAAACCCCGCCGCCGCCGAGGGGCAGACCAGGCTCCGAGACCAGCAGCGTCGGGCCGCCGAACAAACCCCAGGCGCAGCCATCCTGTCCGACTTCTCCCCCGCGCCCGCTCCGTCGCCCCTCTCGGCGGGGCTAACCCGTTAGCTCCCGTGCTAACACACACGTACGGAGGCTGGTCTGTTTCCTGCTAGACACCGGTGAGGCGCCGCCGCCCTCGGCCCTCCGCCCTCGGCCCTCCGCCCTCGGCCCTCCGCCCTCGGCCCTCCGCCCTCGGCCCTCCGCCCTCGGCCCTCCGCCCTCGGCCCTCCGCCCTCGGCCCTCCGCCCTCGGCCTCCCTCCTAACCCGTCAAACGCGAGCGTCTCACCGATGAACCTGAGCTGCGCCATAGCGGCTACGAGGCCGCCGCTCCTCAAAAGAGCCGCACGAGCAGCTCTCGCCGGTCCCATGATGCTGTGCTACCGTAATTACCGTAGCAGAGATGAAGTCTCATTACCGAACCACCGAACTAGATTGTTTTTCCGTTTCTGTTTTTTTCCGGAACACACGTGAATCGAGGCCGGGTTGCGAAACGGGCAAAGTGGGGAGCTGCCCGAGGGCCCCGGGGCCTGGGGCCCCCGGTATTACCTGTTAGAACGCTGCGAGTCTGAAGTGAGGCCGAGTATTATGGACCCTCCAACCCCCGGCATGGAGTAGGGCCCCTGGGTCGAAATCCACTTTAAAGACCTGAGTTATTTTACTTTATACTGGGTTTTATCAGATTACTTATGTTTCTGCATCATCGACTAATTAACACCCTGAAAACATAACGCGATCAACCGCGTCTCTGGTTCGGAGCCCTGGTAGGTCTCTAAGGATCGAGACATATTTGCGCATTTTATAGGTGTTTTATGGTCACAGCGTCTAAACGCCACAAAGTCCCAGAATCCTCCGCGCCGCCCGGTGAGAAGGTGACAGGGGACGGTGAAAATGGCGTCTGCCTATCTCACCCACCAGCAGAAAGTGTTGCGGCTTTACAAGAAATCGCTGAGACACCTCGAGTCATGGAGCATCTTTAGGTAAGAGGAGCAGCCTGCGTTTAAGCTCTAAGAAGAAAAGTATAAAAAGCAAATGGATCAAATAAAAATGTCTCTGTAGTGCGGTGTATTTGCTAAGCTAACAGCTAGGCTAACAGCTAGCCGGGTCACTCATTCCTAAACGGAGCCCGTTCCACTGCAAAATATATATTTTCCATGTTTACCCAACTCTAAGCTAAGCGGGGGCATTTGTTAATGCTGATATTTAACGGGCGTCAGCTAGCGTCGAAATCGGTCAATAATCAACACGGCAAAATCTAAACCTGACTCTCACTACGCGGTCAGATAAACTTGAATGGATGTACCTGAAAATATAGCTACACTCAAATATGCATCATATAACCGTTAAACTAAGACATTTGGCATATCCCCACCACTTGTAACACTTGTTAGGTCAAAGTTTGCTTACGTTGTGACACTTGAATAACAGGATTATAGTGAATTTCAGATTCAGTAAATCAGTAACAGCTTAGGACACACCAAGTGAAGACGACAGACACTTATAATTTTGGGTATTAGATGATCTTATAATATTAGAAATAAAAGACAAAAAAAACTCAATTAGTCCCTCAACCATTCTCGACTTATGGGACCAAAATTAATATTTGACTTTGAAAACCCTGAGGACTATATATTAGTAGATTATTTTAGATTTTTAACATTAGATAGATTAACATTAACAACATCAACAGACATTTTTAAGGAGGAAGATCCTATAAGTTTTGTTTCGAAGGACTTGTTTTTATTAATTACTTAACATCATACAAAGTTACATAAAGAGAATAAAAATCAAAATTAGTTCATGTATTATATAGAGATTGATTAATTTTTGCTACAACCAGCTCTTGCCATTAAAACAGCACCAGTTCTCCCCACTCCACCTGCACAAAGTTTTTCAGGTTCTTTGCAGGAAGGTTATTCCAGCAACTTGAAGAACCCGCCACAGTTCTTCTGTGAATTTAGTTGGTCTCAGTGTCTTCTGTCTCCTCGTGTGATCCCAGACCACCTGTTGCAGGACTTCTTGCTCTTTATAACTCCGGTTGTGTGTTTGGACTCGTTGTGCTGCTGCAGAACGAATCTTAGACCAATCAGACACTTTCCAATGTTATTCAGGGTTTAAAGGAATCATACAGAAAGTTTTGCACAGTACTGTTGGCCATTGTTTTTACTTTACTGTGGACATATGTGTCGATACCAGTATCTCTTCCACAATCCGTTTGATTCATTGGTCAGGCTCTAAACCCAACATTCTACCTTCTCAAATACTGTTATTGCTTTTAAAAGAGTTGTGTGGTCAGGTTTTTTATTTCCCAGGACTTGCATGTTGTAGAAGAATCAATAGAATAAAATAGAAGATGGAACATATGGTCTTAGTTTTTTATAGAAATTAATATCTCTGTTTATGGTAGATTTATAAATGTATATACATGTAATGACAACAGCCACCCCATTCTCGCCCAGAGCTGTCTAGTGTAACAGTCACTTTCTTTTTTCCATTGCAGAGACAAGTACCGGTTCTATGCCTGCATGCTGCGGGCTCGCTTTGATGAGAACAAGAATGAGAAGGACATGGTGAAGGCCACCATGATGCTGAAGGCGGGAGAGGAGGAGTTCTGGACCAACCAGCACCCCCAGCCCTACATCTTCCCCGATTCTCCTGGAGGGACCTCCTACGAGAGATATGAGTGCTACAAGGTGAGGCAGAGCACATTGTTTTATAGCTGGACCGCAACAGCTGGGCCAACCCTGGAAAGTGTTGCAAACTTAACAACCCTTTTAGTGTGTGGTCCTCAGTTGTCACGATTTTATTTAAGTTATGCATCTGGTGATTCTGTCAGGTGACGTCGTGGTTATAAAATCTGAATTTTAGCAGCTGCTTGGAAATGCCTTGGAAGTGACTGCTGGTTTCCAAGCTGTCTAAAGAACAGCTTTATTCAGCTGAATTAAAATACTGTATATGTGAGCACAGAGTTGGAGAGAATCAAACAGATAAAGAATGGTTCAGCCACATACTAGGTTTTGACCATGTCTTGTTGGAATATGAAATAATTTTTCACTGGGTATAATTTCTTATTTTCTTCCTTACATTGCTGTAAAAAGGTTCATATACCTGTGTATATACAAATGTCTGAACATTTGTAGAAAGTGGCTACAATAAAGTTGCCTGCTGTTTCTACTTATCTCTTTTTTTTTTTAATTATTAGCGGTGCATTGATAGTTTTAAATTTTTCCCATCATATTTTAACAAATGGGGGCACTTTGTTTTGATTGAACCACGGATCAGACGTGTGATGACACCAATTTGTAGTATATTTGATGTCAAGTTGTTACTGTCCTCTGCTGGAAATGTGAAGCGAGTGCATTAGACTGTCACAACATCATCAAGGTACCACAATGTTGTCTGAGAAATTCTATCTTCAGATGTTAAAAAGATTTAACATTATTTAATGCAAATTCAACAGCAGTATACTTTTGATTCAAGTTGCTGTTATTTTGAATTCTCAAATCATTCTTATATATATTAACCATTTTTTTGCCTTTGTCTTTGGCACAGTACTTTGTATTAAATTGTGAGATACATACATGTAAGATCAGTGGTATAAGGAAAAAAATATAAATAATAGATAAAATTAATATTAAAAAGAAAAACAATATGACTATAGAGAAAATCCATGTAGCAATGCATTACTACCAGGAGCCAACATTCATACTACAGGCTGATCAGTCATTGTGATACAAGTCTAAAAAAAAAAACCAAACAAACAAAAAAAAAAAACAGATACCACATTTGTGCCTTACATTTGTCTCTATTATTCATCCAGTTAAAACAAACCTTCATAGTTTTTATCAGGTGACCTATTTTAGTTTGTGAGGAACAGTTATACAGCCGACTTATTGACAGTGTTAATGAAAGTCCTGCACTTGGTTTGTGCCTGCAGGTCCCAGAGTGGGTGCTGGACCACTGGCACCCCTCAGAGAAGGCCATGTACCCTGACTACTTCTCCAAGAGGGAACAGTGGAAGAAACTGAGAATGCAGAGCTGGGACAAAGAGGTGGGCTGGGCTGCATTCAACAACTATCTCCACACACACACACACACACACACACACACACACACACACATGCACACACACAGCACCAAGGTGTTTAGTACAACAAGGGATGGGGGGAGGGGCTCGGTTAAATCCACTAGGTGGCACCAGACTTCAGCTGTCAGACAGCTCAACCCAGTCAGCTCCCTGTTGTCTCTTGGCATTATGGCAGATTTTCACCTCATGTGGAAGATGTGATTCAATGCTGTTCCACTCTGTAAATGCGCCAGGCCTCTGGATCCCTGTCACGGCTGAGAACACAGCCACAATAGTTTTTTCATACCATGAACATACAGATTTTTGACTTGTGGTGCCTACAATTAATATCTTATGTACTGTGAAATACATCGGAAAGCTTGAAGTGGCCAACTGTGACAGTGGAAGAAGATTTTGTCATGCTCTGATTTTGCTAAAAAAAAAAAAAAAAGTCAGTATTTTATCTGTAAATTATTAAAAAATATTGCATCACATTTTGCTTCCTGTTTGCCCCTGACAACCACAGGAAGTAACAGAGGTCTCTTTTGGGATATAAAGGCATAAAATAAATGTTTACTGTAACAGACAAACCGTAATTTATATAGAAAACAAATTTATTTAAAACAGGTTTGTTAACCAGGAGTTCATTGAAGCCTTTCATGTATCATTTAAAGTTCATCTCTAGCTACTTTTGAAAACACAAAATTTATATTTTAAATGTCATAACAAATTTGAAAAAAAAATCTTTCAAAATGTAAAATAATGTTTTGTTTTTTTAATGTTTTTTTTTTCTTTTAATTTTAGTTTTTTGTTTTTTTGGGGGGGGCGGGGGTTGATTAATTTTAAAAAAGAACTTAAACTCTTGTGTTCTTGGGATAAATCTTTGTCCCCTCCGGTCTGGCTCCAGATTGCCCAGCTGCAGGCCGAGACTCCAGCCCAGGGCCCCAGGAACGAAGCCCTCCCTCCCGCCCGTATGGAAGGCGACCTCCCCCCTCTGTGGTGGCAGTACGTCACCCGCCCCAGGGAGCGCCCCACATAAACACCCTCCACCCTCTACCCTCTGGTTGACGGTCAACTCTGAAGTCAGTCATTCCTGGGGAGATTGCTCAACCTTGGAAACAACTTGCCCGAGTTCAAAACTGATCCTTCACAAGTCTATTTAGGAGTTTGGTGACTCTGAGAAGTGCTGTAGAGGCATCACTTAATACCTTTAGCTGTTCTAATAAATGTGTAATGAAAATTGTGTGTGTTTGTGTTTTATGTACAAGTAGATGCATTGCTTTCATGTTAAGCTGTGTTTACCTGCAGCTGATGTCTAATTTTGGGGAAATATCACAACTTGATGACTCAAATCAAAATCCTGGTGATGAGGCAAGTTTACCAACTTAAAAAAAAAGTTTCTCATTAGTGTGGTCTGATCACCTGCTCACCCTTACAGATGTCTTCAAAAACTTACTTGCAAGTAAGTTCAATATGTGTGAGACCGCTCATTCTTCATGAAATGGCACACAGTATGTCCTGATATTAATCGACTATAGTACAGCATTGTGAAAAAACAAGCATCGGCTGGCTTCCTGTGTCTGAAATCTTGAGGTTGCTGCAGTGGTATTAAAGGAGTAGGTTGACATTTTTAGGTATTGTTCACTCATTACCCTTATGTCTACTGTCAGAAGAGAGAAAGAGGTGGAAACTTCTGACCCAATAAAAGCACCTTAAAGCTTAATGTTCAAGCTCACGTTGCATCTAATTTGCTGAATATTGAGAAGGGGAAAAAAACCCATCATCTGCCTGTTTTTACATTAGTCTTGAGCAGCCTCAGTCTCTTCATGTGGGATGTGCTGGAAAGAAACTTGAGGCGTCGGAAGTGAACAGCCACTGAGTCCGGACGGTGGGGCGGTTTGTTTCTCAGTTACACCGACCGTTTCCTGTCGGCGCCTGACCACCAAACCCTGTCTGTAGCCCATCGGTTCCCACTGAAGATGTAAAAAAATGTTAAAAGATGGATTTAAAATTGTTGGGGGTTTTTCCAGTAATTTCTTTAAAAGAAAAAAAAGCTGGTAACTACTTTTTAGCAAGTGTTACTCAAACAGGGGAAAATAATGAGGAAAACTTTCCCAAGGAATTGGGGACTAATTTCAAAGTGTGTATTGATGCATGTTTTGCACTGTAGAGGATATTTCCAGCAGCTCCTAGCGTCCTTAGAAGACGCCCAGTTGGGTTTCAGACTGTCTTTGTACCCCGTTACTATGGTGATGGGCGTGGGCTGAAGTTGCGAGGCCGTACCATCATGGTGGCCATCTTCAGAGAGTAGAAGTCCGAGTCCTTCCAGGAGAACCAGATAATGCCGTCCGGCCCAAGCAGATTCTGGGCTTTTAGAGAGTAGTGCCCCCCCTGGTGGAAAAACATACAAAAACTATTATCATATTTATACAACTTAGTGTTCTTTCCACCATTACGTTGATTTTAGGTCATTGCATCCTGTCCACGACCATTCAACATTAAGATGCTTCATGCTCCATCCTCATATACCTGCCTCCCATCCTCTGCTGTGTCTTGACCTCTTTTCTCTCATTCTTAATCACGAGCCATTGATTTTTTTAAATTAATTAATTTATTTTAGCGATTCCGATGTCTGTTATCTCTCGATGACTGATGACTGTTGACTGTTTCCCTGGGTGAAAACTCAACTGAAGCAAATCAGCTTTGTAGGTCGATGTAATGCTGGATTTATCAGGTCATCAGGTCTACGCCATAGCCACTGCAATTGACCTACGCCATTGTGATCATTTGTACTTCAACATTGGTGGCGCTCTGCAATTACACCGCCAAACCACTAGTTGGCAGCGACGTTTATATGCCACCGTGTTGAGTTTCTGAATCTGCTGTTTTCCACGGGTTTGTCAGCATCACTTCGAAACGATGGTGACTGAAACTGAACGGATCTCGATGAAGTCGGAGCTGATGGGTGTTTACCAGCAGTTAGTTTTCCTGAATTCATTGCGACACAGAAACAAAAGAAGTCGAAGAAGACGGTCTGTACAATGGCGGTGAAGAAGGAGAAGCCGGAAATGTGATGCTACCAAGCCAACCAACCACAGACGTAATTACGGCGTAGGGTACAGGGTGTTGCAAGCTGACTTATAGAAATAACAACTCTCATTTGGCTTATATCTTCCAGAAAGTATGTTGGCGGGACATTTGCTACTGATTAGAGCAGCATTAAACATTATAACCCTTCGGTCTGGTCCTCCCCGCTAATATCCAGCTTATACACAATAAAACACATATTCTTGGATATAATTCAGACTTGCACTGTATTCTCACACTTTCCTGCTTTGTGCTGTATTCTTGCGTACACCATCCTGGCTGTTGGTGCACCGTCCTACCTTGTAGTAGACGCCATTGAGGTTGGCGTAGAAACACTGGTGAAACCACCAGCCGGAGTGGCTGATCTCAGCGCAGATGTTGCCGGTGTCCGGCGTGCTGAAACCCTGCCGGTTGTGGTACCAACCGAATGAATCCTTCACTGTTCCACTGAAACCGGATACATGGAGGCGGTAGTGGTTCTCCTCGTCCTCTATCCTGCAGGGGGAGGAGAGGAAAACAATTTCTTTATCGAGAAAGAATTAATGTCCCTATGCAAAAAGTTTACACTGACAACACTGTAGATTTAGCTACATATTGAAATTCATAGTAATTTGATTTACTTTGAATTTACTGGGTCCTTGATTTCAGACAGAGATGGACAAAGTAGGCTTTTTATTTTATACATATTCCAACAGACTGGTATGTGTCTTTAACAGTTTCCTCTATACAAACATCCACTACTTATCTACATCATCTCCTTTTTTCCCAGTATCTCTGTCTACCTGAAGCTGTGGTACAGGGCGTGCCTGTGACTGTGGCTCCAGTCCTGCAGGTCAATGCGGAGACTGTAGTGGCCCTGGTTGGACAGCAGATGGAGGTGCTTGTTGCCCAGCCAGTGCTCTCCTCGCGGCTCACCAAAGCCGTCCCGGTACTCTGACCAGCCACGGTTAAAACTCACGGTACCATCACGCCGCCGCTGAAACACCGTCCAGCCGCCACCTGGTGCACATAAAGTGGCTGCTTTTTGTTCTGGGCCCCCTAGCAGGTTCATCCAGCCATGAATGTTGCTCAATTTCATGTATGGTGAAGCCCGTATATTCATGCACATAGAGTATTGTGCACATTGTTTGAGTGTGTACAGTGTGCATTGTACAGTGTGCGTCTCACCCTCAGTCTCCATGTCACAGTAGACACGCAGGGTGGCGCCTGGCGACAGGACAATGCTGTAAACACCGGAACGACGAACACCATTGTGATACAGAGATGCACAGTCTGAGGGGCAGAAAGACAGATACTGTCCACCTGAGGGAGGGAGACAGAGAGAGACATGGCTTCATGCAGCGTCAAGAAACACTCAAAATGTTGACCAAGACCAATGACACTAGTCAAATCCTGAATTGCTGAGTCCGTGTAATTGTTGGTTGCTAAAAAGGAACTTGCTGAGACTGCAGCGGGGACCTGGAGGTGGGGCCTGCTAGTATTGCCACCATTCAAACTGGTGCTTCTCTCTTAAGTTTGGAGCTCTTGTGTGCCATAATGTTGATTTTCATTGCTATGCGGATAATACACAACTGTATGATAAAGCCTGGCACCACCTATTATGTCCTACCTTGATGAAATTAAGAAATGGATGTCCAATAATTTCCTGCAGTTAATTGACTCCAAATCTGAAGTCAATAAAAATGAAACATTCTGGCCCCAGCACTAGCAGCATTATTTACCGCTTGTCTAGTCTGGGAGCTTTATCTCAAAATGGTAATAAGGGACTCAGAGTTGTGCTTTGACAGTCAGGTGACTACAGTTGTGTAATTCTACTTTGTCCAATGATATTCATGGTATTTAACCATGATCAGGTCATTACTTGTATCTGCAGATCTAGAAAAGGTCATCCATGCTTTGGTATCCTCTTTATTCTGGTATCAGCATGGGATACATCCAAACACTGCAGCTGATACAGAATGATTTTAACAGGTTCTAAGAGAAGCAACAACATTGCACCAGTTCTTGCCGCCTTTCACCAATTACCTGTCAGCATTAGAATTGATTTTACCGCTTGTTTTTAAAGCCTACATGGTCAGACTCCTGCCTATATCTGTGATCTCCCAACCCCCCAAGGGCCGGATTTATGCTTGAGATCCTCTAAACTTGTTACAGCTTTGTACAGTGAAATAAATGTTGTATGCACTGCAGGAAAACAAAATGCTGTTGCGTGTGGTTTTTGACTGTGTTAAAATGTTACGTGTGACAGTGAGGTCTCATGTGCATCATGGATGCATCAACGTGCAACTCGCCACTGTGTGTGCCGCATGAGTACCTGGTGGCAGTGAGTCTCGCATCCCGAGCGGCGGTGTAGCTCTGATGACGTTGACCGTGCAGCCAGTGCTGCGGCTCGTGCGCTGCACGGCAGCCGACAGGTTGCGGAGCTGCGCCTGCAGCTCGTACAGCAGCGCCGCATGCACGTGGAGCAGCGTGTCAGCCTTGGCTTGACCCAGCTCCAGAGAACGCAACCGCTGGTCAAACGTCGAATTTAGACTGACACTTTCTTCACCCTGACAGGAAGAAAGACAGAGGAAAGGAGAGTTTTAATCTGTAGGAGGTGTTTGGGAGGTTCTGTTTTAAACAGTGCTGCCCTAAAAAGACAAAAAGCAAGAAACTGTAAAGTTGAGAGGGTCCACAGGGAATCCACAGTATCGAAATCAAGTTAAAACTGTTCAAGTATTTAAGAGGCCTACATTTAAATTAGGAACTTAAAGGTAGCTCAAACATGGCAAATCATTTTAATTCCAATAGAAAAAGAAGCTAAAATGGGGGCAACTTCTCACTAGTCACCCTTGAAGAAGACTTGTAGAGCTTACTTACTTTTATGTCTTCATCTTAGCAGAATTTTGCCACTGACTTGTTTATGTGTTGAAATAAATGGAATTACCAAGATGTCAGATCATCAAAATCTATATTTTTCAATTACAGGCAACGCATGTCAAATCTGAAGGTAAATAGTGGTCTGCGTACGGTTTTACTAAGACTTTATGATAATTTTTTTGGGCAGCAAACAATGGCAAACAACATTCGTTTAAAAAACAAAAATCAGATTGCAGTCGTAACTTGAATTCGACCAGTAAAAACATGGAGATGCTGGAGCCTAGAAAAATGCTCTCTTGGTCAGACAGACACAGAAGGGATGCAGGACCCTGGGCAAAAAGCCTGCAGCTAA
This sequence comes from Istiophorus platypterus, assembly GCA_016859345.1. Taxonomy (NCBI): domain Eukaryota; kingdom Metazoa; phylum Chordata; class Actinopteri; order Istiophoriformes; family Istiophoridae; genus Istiophorus; species Istiophorus platypterus. The sequence continues at coordinate 21,564,849 of CM029127.1, read as the reverse complement.
TCCCGGTTGCGTTCCAGGTTAAGGAGGAATTAGGGGTGTCAAGATAGAGAGACAAAGACAGATAAACAGAGGTAGAGATAAACAGAGAGAGAGACTGAAAGGAAGGTAGGATATTGTTTTTTACCTGCCTAAATATAGTGCCAGAGAGCGGCCCTATAATAATCAAATCAGTTTTGAAATCTGGCTTCTCCAGAAGGGGGCACGTTGCACTAGGTGAGAGCTTCTCATTTTCTGTCTCTCATCATGTCTTTAAATAAACTTATAGTAAATGAGCGACCAACCGGTGTACCTGCACCTCCAGGGCCTTGACCCGATGCCGGTGGTTCCTTAGCTCCTCCTGCAGCTCTGACAATGTACCCCTCAGCTCCTCCAGCTGCTCCTTTCTGTTCTGGTTCTCGTGAAGCCAGTGGGAGACGTCGTCTGTGCAGCGGAACATATCTGGGCAGCGTTTCTGCGATGCCCCCGCAGGGGGCAGAGTTGCCGTCAGCTGGCACCGGCCGTTAGGTGTCAGCTGGCTGCTGTACTCGCCACAGCGTGCCGATGAAGCACCAACAGTTCCACTGAGGGTTTGGTCGGTGCTGTCGTCAATGCCGCTGTTGCCACTGCGCATCACTGTTGGGGCATCAGGGGAAAGATCGGAGTGGGTTTCCAGGGGGAGAGTTGAAGGATGCCAGTCAGCATCCTCATAGTTGTCCTTGTGTATATCTGGTAAGTCCCAGTTTGTGTCAGTATTCGTGTCTGGTACATCCCTGCTGGTTTGGATATCCATATCCAGCATATCCCCATTTGTTTCTCTGAGGGAGTTGGGGTGTACATCCTCATCATGGCCAATGTCCGAGTGTTCATCAGTGGCCACAAAGTCACCAGTGACAGGCTGGAAACGCCAGCCGGTCAATAAGACAAGAATCAGTAGACCAGACTGCCACTTCATCCCAAAACATTCAATAACTTGCACTACCTGGTTTGCCCACAGCAACAGAGCACAGCGAGTTAAGTCACCAGTAGAATCAGTTCCAGTGACCGGATCAAAATCAGGGTTCAATGTCATAACAGCAAGATGAGGTCCAGACCTCGTCCGACGTTAGGCTGGAGGTGTAGACCGATTCAAGATGGGGAAGAACTGTTGAAGAGCTGAAATAAAGTCTGGATGAAGTTCAAGTAATTTTGTGATGTAAACGCAAACTAGTTAGACCACTTCAAACTCTGTAACATCCCAGCCAAGGTTGATGTGAACGTGCTCAACTGCGGCTCGTGTTTTCACATTTCCCTGATTGGTGATGGAAGAGATCACTGAAAGTCTTGTTACCTTTTAGGCCAGAAAACAGAGTTCAACTCAGTAAGAGTAGTAGTTTCACATCAGTGTGATGATACAGCAAAGAAACCTTGAAGATACCTGAAGCGAAGAAAACTTGTTGAGGTGAAGAGACTAGTTTTATACAAGGATGTTAGGATCTAAACCAGATCTAAAACCAGCGGGGATCCTGCTGGTGTCCCAGCTGGGTCAATAGAGAGGTTCACAGCTGCTGGTTAAATCTCCCGCCGTGGTTGGAAGCAAAGTGACGAAGAGGTAAAACAAAGATCCGACGATGTTTACGAAGCCTTTTTTCCATGTATTACTCTTGATGTCAGAGACGGTCACACAGAAGATATGTTCAAGGAAACCAAAGTCCATTGAAACACTCTCTGTTGCTGCATCCAATAGGGCTTACGCTAAGGCTACGAGATCCAAGAGCGTGTACGTCTTCTGTGCTTGACTTGTCTTTGTCCTTAAATGCACCTTCAAGAAAAGTCCCTAAATAAATGGTGACCGTGAGTGTCTACCATCAGACCCCAGTCGATCTTACAGACAACCTTTAATTACTGGAAACCAATCAAGCCAAAAACATTAAAAACTCCTTTAATGGTCCTTCGTTTAACATGTGAGTGAGTTGAAACACACAAAGCATTTGAACCTCGTTCCTACCTGTCACCTGGTACGTCCCAGCACTGAATTCACTTCTATGTACAAGCATCAGGACAGCCAAGAGACTGTGTGTGTGTGTGTGTGTGTGTGTGTGTGTGTGTGTGTGTGTGTGTGTGTGTGTGTGTGTGTGTGTGTGTGTTTGTGTGTGTGTGTGTTTGGGTGTTTGTGGGTGTGTGTCTGTCCAGCACTAGGTATGACATCTTATCCTGTTAATCTTCTTAGGGGATTGGCAGCCATTGGCCTGCAAAGTAATATATTACATTTAATGGGATTAGAGTAATGTGACTACAGTAACTGACGCAACGCAACAAATTAAAGGAACCGTTAATAAGAATGTGGATTCGACAGCTGTTACTCGGGGAAATCATCAGCCGATAACAGATCTAGTGATTTCATGTGTAGTGACACAGATCTGCGATCCGGGGTCGCACAAAGATAGAATGTCAAATTAAAAGTCTGTAACTTTGGACAATCCCCACCGGGCTTTTCTAGCTCAGTCAAGCTTCAGCTTCAGCTCAACCTTAGAATGGATTTCACCTGAACCCAGATCAGACTGGATCCGGTCGGACTGAGTAAGTAAATGGCCCATGTGCTGTGATGTGGGGGTGTTCAGCCTGCGTACAGAGGAATGCTCTGAACGACGACTGATGATTGACGCACTCCGGATTCAGCTACAGCTCCAGTGGTTTTTCTGCAACGGTTTTGCTGGCAGACTTCAGTAAAAGTGTGTTAATGCAGTAACTGTTTGTGTCTAATGCACTTCATGCAGACCTTGGTTTAGCGAGCGAATCACATAAAAAGAATATTGGAAATCTTGCATGAGGATCATGAGGCAACAGCCTCTCACAAAATCTGAAGGAACTAATTCAACAATATCCCAGAAATGGAATGTGAACATATGGTAGTTTTAGTTTAGTTTTAGTTTAGTTTCAAGCAGCATGATTTCCATCCAGCTTATTTTATGCAATTTTTTTTTTCAATTTGCATATTAAAGGTTTTAATACTTGGCTGAGGTAGATAAAGTTGATAAAGTTATTTGCTGGGTAAACATCAGCATGAAAGCATCTACTTTGTGTGAGTGTATTTTTTGAATATTTATTACACGTCATAGAAAACTAACATTTAAATTTTTTGCATCCAGCACCAATACTGCGTCGTTAATATCACTGGTTTGCTCGTAATACTTGTAATCAAACTATTGTCTTCTCATAGACAGACTGTGTGTGAGTGTGTTTGGATGGGTTTGATGGGTTTGAATGGGTTTGTATTTACCTGCCTGCCTCCGGAAGCTGATCGGTTTGTTCCATTAGGAAAACAGAAAAAAAAAAAAAATAAAGTCAAATAAAATAAATTAAGTAAGAAAAACTCAGAACTTATGACCAGGTGACACGAAGGACTGCAGGTTCCTTTGGTCAGTTTAGAAAACGTCATATATTTGACATCCAAAGCTTTGACTGGATAAGTTTTTAATTCCTTTCAATGTAAAAGCAGCACACCATGCTGGAATTGCGCTCTCAATATGCTCAACAGAAACTAATATTTTGCAGCCTAATACCAACAGATTTAATGTCTCTGCAAGATAGACAAGTTTTTAACGGCTATTAAACAAAAGAGATGTAATTAATCAATGAGCTTTAGAGGTGCTGACTGGCAGTTTTTGTACTTAGCTAAACTAACTCTCTGCTGGCTGCAGCTTTATGCTGTAGAGACCAGAGTCAAATGTCAAAAAGCTCTTCCAGGGCCAAGGGTAACTAGAGGGTCCCGGTGGACACGGAGCTTTCGAAAACGAAGTTCATCCTCGTCAGCCTTTTCCTCCAGTGGGTCCGGAAAAAAACGGCCGATCCCCCAATCGGAGTCGGCGTTAGTCACTCGAGGGCTCAGACGATGGAGAGACGCTGCAGCAGGTGAGCGTAACCGTAACCGATTGCCCCGCAACCGGTGGCTCTGGACCACATGTGACCACACGTGTTCCAGCGGGCCTGCTTATTCCTGCGGCGTGCCAGAGCCCAGCATAACTCGCCACAGAAGCTCGGGACAAAACCTTCGGAAGAGGCGAAGTTCGTTTCCCCCAACTCGCACAGACCTTTTGGTCTTCAACAGTCAGAAGGGAGCATAAACTTTGCAGCTAAGCGAGCACACTGCACAACACGCTGTACAACAGTTCAGTTCTGGAGGAATATGACCCCACAAGTACCACAAGAACATGTGCTCACATGTCCTTTTACCAGAACAAATATGGGTGTGTAAACTGGCAGCTGACCTTGTTTCCATGCAGTAACAGGTACTGAAAATGTAAAAAAAGAGTGGAAAACTTGGTTGGGATCATGTAGGAGTGTGGAGCCTAGAGCAGGAACTAGAGTTGTGTGAACTTTGTGAAATTAAAGCAAAGTTCAGTAAATGTCAAACACATTTTATAAAAATCTTTCAAATCAATCATAATAATTAAAGCAGTGGGTGTTGATCAGGCTCATGGGGCAGTAGGCAGTTCTACAGTCCTGGATCTAGTCAGAAAAAACCTGCAGAAAGCTACAGGAAGAGGAGCAGAGAGACGAGGAAGATCTAAACTACAGGAGAGAGAAGAAGTAGAGTTGGTAACGAGCATTGATGGCATATGAATGTGTTATTATGGAGAGGAGGAGGAGGTGAGAGGAGCCCGGTGCATCATGGGAAGTCCCCTGGTAGTGTGGGCCTTAAAGTCTTAACCTCCAACGACGTGACGATGGAGTCGGCTAAGCTTTTCCCCAGAGAGACGAGGAGACAGGAGCTTGCCAGCGATGCGACAGCGGCGGGGGACAAGGAGACGGTGGCGGAAGAGGACCGGGAGCGGCTTCGCGATGTCCACGAGGAGAAGGACGGCACGTAAAAGATGAAGCACTTCCGCTGGAGCGGCCCTCCAGCAAGCAAACGCTACGGCGGCTGCATGAAGAGCTGGGACAACAAGGCCAGGGACCATTGCTCGCTCTCTCCAGAAACGTCATCAACAAAGATGAATGGGAGCAGGCGGGAGAGCAGTGAGGGGGGAGCTAAGGGGGGAAGAGGTAGATTGACAGAAGATGAGCAAACAGAGAGTTTTCTGAAATTTAATGCGTGAGGCCATACCAAGGCATGCAAATACTTTGAGCTAAATGCTAACATCAGCATTTCTTTTTCTATTTCATTTGCAAGGAACCATTTAAGATATTAAACCTAAATTTTACCATTTGATGTGCTGTACTACACTTAGCTAAAAGCTCACTTTCATCTGCAGTTTCTTTGGAGGTCACAGTTAAAACATACACATAGAGATAGTCCCTTAATGGCAATGTTAACTTGCAGATGTTAAACAGGAAGAAGCTTTACTATCTACATTTAGCATCTTAGCATGGAGGTACTAAACTAAATAGCACTAAACACAGAATACACCTGAGACGGATGGGAATGTCCTTAGTTTTGCAGGTAATCAAAAAATTAGCATATTGTCCTGAGAATGGTGCTAGAGGATCAGTCAGAGGATCACAAAAATTTTATTATAATTATTCCTGGGGGGGGGGTGAATGTCTGTGAAATTCCATCACAATCCATCCAGCATTTGTTGAGATATTTTAGTCAGGACCAAAGTGGCAGGCCAACCGTCGGACAACCTGACAGATCAACATTCTTGCTAGCATGGCAGAAAACTGAAAAGTGGTAGGTTCTGCATGTCACTCCTGCTCTATAAGGATGTTACTGAAACCAAAGGAAAAAACAAAACAAAACAAAAAAACCCTATGGAAGTGAGTTGAAACCGTGTGCAGCATCACAGTGAGTCCACAAGAGGGTGGCACTGGTTTACAGCTGTACAGATATGCCAACACAAGGGGGAATGACAAGAAACTCCTTGTTTAAGCGCTGCGTCTGGGCCACCTGTGTTTGGATGGATACAGATGTGATTTTTATGAAAAGGTTCTTTAATGCAGACAAACACATATAGAAAAACAACCAGTTGTAAAAGTACTAAAAAACTAACACTGGAAAAACTTGCTACTACCACGACTTTGTGCATAAATCTAACTAAACTAACGTCATCAGGTTGGGGAGAACTAGACCCACTGTAGGATCAGACAGAGCAATTAATAAAGTTTATATGAGATAAACTGAACTCCCTCCTGTGGACTGCAGCAGAGGAAGATACTGCTTCTCTAGGTCTTCCTCAGACTTTATGAAACTGGTCCTTCTTCACTTCAGAGGTCAGTAACCATGGCAACAGACAGGCATCACTGCTGAACCGTGACGACAGACAGGTTTCATTAATAAAGATAAAAAGTTAAAACTAGCACTCTGTTATTCCAGTGGAGACCCTGATCAGCCGCAACTTTAAAACCGGTAACGTTCATTGTGGCTAATTGATGTCTTCATATTTGAAAACAAAATTTCTGTTTTCACATTTCAAAATATTAGACATAACCTTCAGAGAATGAGGCTTTTATCGTTTTAATAACTTAAGTATTTGTGTTTCAGGTCAAAACCTGATAAATGATGATTTATGTTTGTTCTCTTCATGTGAGTAGGAGTCATCACTGGTCAGTTGAATTTCACGATTGAAACATTCAAATGTCTGACCAAGTTTTTAAAACTCATTATATTCTCATAGTAAAAACTATGACATCGACTGGAATTAAAATCATTAGTCTGGGAGAAAGATCAGAAAACACAAAAACACTGAACTAAACACCTCTTCAGTCAGAATCTAATATATTAAGTTAGAACAAAATTTCTTTAAACTTAGAAAAGTTTCAAATAGAACAATTCTACAGAGCCACTTTGCATCAGCCGCACCATGATCCAGTGCATGTATGATAAAAGTGAATATGCATTAATGCAAATACAATGACAAATGTCCAGTAGACGTGGTTGAGAGTTTTGTCCACTACTCTTTACACATTCATTAAAACCTTGTTTTCTTTCATCAGGAAATGTATCAGCTTCTTGAGGATAATTTCATTCACACCATAAATGAATCAGCCTCTATACTGATGACTTCCAATTATACATCATACAAAAATGCCAATCTTCCCTTCTTTCATTTATGAAACTGATTAACGCCAAAGCAGGTTTTTCTAGCTCCTTGCGCCTATTCTAAAGGTGAAACAGATCTTTCACATTGTTTGGATCCAAATTTGACAAAACTGAGGTAATATATTTAAAATTCAAGTTTTTCCCCTTTGCAAAGTAAAGGGGAAAAAAATGGGAAAGTTGGAATCATTTTTTTGCCAGATGTCTGACTTCATAAACAAAACTCTTTCTGTCTTAACCAGATTGAATTTCTTACATTTTATAACATCTGTCATTTCACAATAAGAGTAGCTTTTTATTTCTTTTTTTTTAACATTGCATTCATCAGATTGTTAATGGGAAAATCTCTGAATTTATCTATAAACGTGGATTTTGGTGCAAATTCTGTACTGTCTTTAAAAACAGAAACCTAAACTTGTTAAGATAATAAAAATTGTTCAAGTTCTTCCATCGCAGAATTCACAACAGCCTTTCAAGCTGGAAATCAGATGTAGTTTTTATTTGTCTATGTTTACAATTCATCCCCCTTATATCATCTATAGTTTAAATACTGGACGCTACGCACTGATGGGAAACACCTGATGATACGTTGAGGACAGCTACAGTTCACTGACTCTGTGTGTTTGCATATGTGTCCTACTCTTTTCACAGATGTTAAAAGGTCAGTGATATTTATGTTTTGTCTATTGTAAATTATGTCCCACAGTGTTGTTTGATAATGATAATGTCTTCTAGTGAACTAATGGGAATTTACATAAATAAGAACCAAGAAGCCTTTTCAACAAACTCAAGTCAAAACCGCTAAATACTATTGTTAGGAAATTCTGCTTTTTATTATTACTTTATTATCATTTTATTATTCTGCTCATGAATATCATTTTTTTTTTAAAAACTAATGAAACTTAAAAAAAACAGACACATTAATATGTAACAAAAACAAGTTATAAATTTAAGTTGTTTAAACAAATAAATCATAAACTTAATGAAAATAACTAGTAACAGATCCTGATCAGTGCTCTGAACAGCTAATTGATCCATTGATAAACAGCATCATCAGAGTGATCACAGTCCCTGCTGGAGTCAGTCAGAGCATTTCCATAGAGACACACTTTGCATCAGCAGCACCATGCTCCAGTGCTCTGGGAGACTTTATAGTCCTGAGAGCTGAAGACTGGATGACTGACAGCTGTCCTTCATCACAACGGGAGCCACAGAAATCCTCCTCATCTAGAACATGACTCTGACCTCCGTCCTCATCTGGACTCTCCTCTGCTGCTGCTTCACAGGTAAAGTCCAGAGAATCCGACTCCTCTGCTCCATCAACGTCCGTCCCTCTGAAATGAAGCCGACAAAACCCTGAGGCCGCTTCATGTTTCTGTCTCTGTGTCCTCAGAGTCCAGAGGCCAGGTCACAGTGACCCAGCCTGGAGCAGTGAGCTCTGGTCTGGGAGGCTCCGTCACCATCACATGTAGAACCAGTCAGAATGTTTATAGCTCTAACTATTTAGCCTGGTACCAACAGAGAGATGGAGAAACTCCTAAACTACTTATTTACTATGCTACCACTCGAGCATCAGGGATTCCAGATCGTTTTACAGGCAGTGGATCAAACTCTGACTTCACTCTGACCATCAGTGGAGTCCAGGCTGAAGATGCAGCAGTTTACTACTGTCAGAGTTTTCACTATCCCAACAGTCAGTATGTGTTCACACAGTGAAAAAGCGTCGTACAAAAACCTCCCTCAGTCAGACTGAAGAGGAACTGAACTGACTGCTGCAGCTGGAAGCTACTGCAGAGACTGATACAGTTCACTGAGGACACACACACACACACACACACACACACACACACACACACACACACACACACACAGCTACATCAAGTGGATTCAACACAACTGTCTCTTTAATGACCACTAAATAAAATGTACAAAAACAAGGTTAATGACAAAAAAAATTTTCTTTGAATTCACATTAATTTATCTATCACACGTTCTCACCATCCATTAATATCCATTTAAAATAACATGTTACCACTGAATTTGTAAATGAATCCAGAGGAGCCAACTTGGCACAATTAATGACAAGAGGCTTGTTCATGACCTTTGACCTCAGTTGGGTTGCAGCTATTTCAGATTTGAATAGTAAATAAGAAAATAGAAATACGAAAACACAGATCAGCATCAGAACTTCTCACCAGTCAGGTAGAACTGAAGAAGCCTTTTGGATAAGAAGTAAAACGTGACCAGACTGTTGTAGATTCATTTAAAGGTCATTTCTAAAGGACCTTCACTCGTCCTTTTTGCCAACATTCATCCAACCTGATCCAGGAAACCACGGCAACATGGAGACATCATGTTGAACTTACAGAAATAAATGATCTCAGCTATTTTTATTAAAATCACTACAAAGAAAAAGAAAATGATCATTTTAACTAATTATATTGTAGCTTTCTCTTAACACTTACTAACTCACTACTGAACAAGACATCTATTCAAACAATATATATATATATATATATGTATATTCAATCATAAAAATGAGAAATTCTTCTGCAAGTTCTTTATGTCATATCCATTTATCTTAATGATAGAATATTTTCAGCGTAATTTTAACTGCTTGAAACTATGTTTAGAATTTTGCGGATTTGGTTAAAGATAATTCAATTCTAAGCTTAACTTGATCTTTTTAACTCCTGATTTATCATATTACTGTGAAATCAAAACATTATCATGCTTTAGTCACTGATTAAATTGATTTCAAATTAAAATGAACAGTACAAATTAATATCTGTCCTTCATTATATTTTACCAATACTAATAAATGTCAAATAAAACTTCTGTTTAAATAGTGAAGTCATGGAAACATTTTTGAGTTGAAGAAAAACTTCTTTATTATTTGAAAATGACAACAGTCTCACAACAGTATGAAGAAGAGAAAACGACTATTCAAATCTTTATTTAGTCTGATGAGAGAAAGACAAAGAGAGAGTAGCAGAGTAAAACCAGTAGCAGGGTCCCAGTGAGTCATTCAGAACAGGGAACACTGGTCTCTCCTCAGGGTCTCTGAGACCAGAGTCTGGGAGCCCTGGGTGGCCTCACAGGTCACAGAGCCCACCTTCCTCCACTGGTCTGCAGGGAGCCTCAGGGTGCTGCTCCAGCTGTAGAGGCCGTCCTTCTCAAGCACCCCGGGGCTCCTGCTCTCCTCCCAGCTGCTGCTGCTGCTGCTGCTGCTGCCCACCTTCCAGGCCAGACTCCAGTCTGAGGGGAAGCCCTTGTTGGCCAGGCACATCAGCGTGGCCTTCCCTGCTGCTGCAGCTCCTCGCTGGAGGGGCAGCACCGTCAGGTGGGACGGGCATCACCTAGGAGACAGCAATCAGCTTAGAGGACAGGGACCGCACGGCTGTCAATCAAACACAGGACACTTGGACACCTTTACTGTGTGGGGGGTGATTTTCTCCTTTAAGGAGTTTCTGTCACATGGTTTTTCTGCTCCACCGGTCGCTCACTCACACATTGTTTCACTTCCCTTGAAGAAGCCTCTCATGCACATCAGCACAGACACAACCATCATACAGTTTGACCTCAAATACTTTAAACTACAATGAAAATTAAATGAAACAATAACAGTTGTAAACATTCTTAATTGAATCTGAAGAAAAATCTTTAATTTAAATTACTTTTCCATCAGCGAAAATATTTTCAAATGCAAAAAATAATCTGACAACCCTCAATTGTACTTTCTTGTGGAAACTAATCAACAATTAGCAAATCATACATCGATTTCAAACTGTACTGAAAACATTATATAAGAGAATAAAGGAACCACAGATTTTCCAACATTTTCAAATCCCCATCTCTGTCCTCATTCTGTTCAAATTTATCTGAACAAAGTGAAATTTAATTCATATTGAAAAAAATATTCTTCATTTTTGAAGATGACAATTGAATCTTAGAAACCATTTTTAAAAAGGAATTGAAGTTTTATCTTTCATACATCTGGACTTAACTTTCAGCATGAGAGTAATGTGTAAAGAAAACGTTCAGTAAAGCTGCTCTGACTTTGATAACAACATAACAATATAAATACCAAAAGTATTGAGAAAAATAACAATAATCTTATCTGCTGCAAACATTTGAAAACTGGATTTAGCACATTACCTCATATTAATATCTTTAGTAGTAGAGAAAAAACTTACTTCCAACATCCAGTCTGGTTCCTCCACCAAAAGTCAACCACAGTGATACAAACTCATTGAGCCGTCGTACAAAAACCTCTGACTGTAGAACGACACGGCTCTGACTCTGAAACTAACAAACTCACTAGAATTAGTCTGGTTTTAAAAATCTGAGCTGGTTTTAAACCCGACAACAACACAGAATCAAAAATGTTCAAGATCTATTCATTTTTTCATATAAATGTCATTTTCAAGAAATATAAATCTTTTGTTGCAAAACTGTTAAATGTGAGAAAAGACTGTGCATAATTCAGAAGCAAAAAATCAACAGTACATGAAATGATGTATTAACACATCTTGATTACGACTAAGATGGAAAAATTTGTTTATCACTTGATGCTGATGATATGATCATTTATAATTGTAATCCTGAAAATGCTATTTTCAAGTTTTCATAATAATTCTCAGTGTAAGATAAAACATCAGGGTGTCAGAATGCTTGATAAATTAAAGAATAGATAATTTTATTATATTTTCTGTCTCAAGATTATTTAGTTCTGTCAAAATAAAATAAAGAATTGAGAGAGTTAAGTTTTTTGGAATAAAGTGTTCAATTGATTAATTCTGAGGAAAATAAACTCATTTTTTAAGGTTTAAGGTTGAAAGGTCAAAAAATACTTCATCAAAATTCAGTCTGGCAGTAATGTTGAGTTATTTAGTAGAGAAATTAGTGGGAGTTTATGACGGACCAAAGAAAGTAGCATTAAAACATTTCCAATGTTTGTCCTGATAAAGTGATTGATCCATTGATGAACAACATCACCAGAGTGATCACAGTCCCTGCTGGAGTCAGTCAGAGCATTTCCATAGAGACACACTTTGCATCAGCAGCACCATGCTCCAGTGCTCTGGGAGACTTTATAGTCCTGAGAGCTGAAGACTGGATGACTGACAGCTGTCCTTCATCACAACGGGAGCCACAGAAATCCTCCTCATCAAGAACATGACTCTGACCTCCGTCCTCATCTGGACTCTCCTCTGCTGCTGCTTCACAGGTAAAGTCCAGAGAATCCGACTCCTCTGCTCCATCAACGTCCGTCCCTCTGAAATGAAGCCGACAAAACCCTGAGGTCGCTTCATGTTTCTGTCTCTGTGTCCTCAGAGTCCAGAGGCCAGGTCACAGTGACTCAGCCTGGAGCAGTGAGCTCTGGTCGGGGAGGCTCCGTCACCATCACATGTAGAACCAGTCAGAATGTTTATGTCAACAACAACAAACACTTTTTATCCTGGTACCAACAGAGAGATGGAGAATCTCCTAAACTACTTATTTACTATGCTACCACTCGAGCATCAGGGATTCCAGATCGTTTTACAGGCAGTGGATCAAACTCTGACTTCACTCTGACCATCAGTGGAGTCCAGGCTGAAGATGCAGCAGTTTACTACTGTCAGAGTTTACACTATCTCAACAGTCAGTGGTTGTTCACACAGTGAAAAAGCGTTGTACAAAAACCTCCCTCAGTCAGACTGAAGAGGAACTGAACTGACTGCTGCAGCTGGAAGCTACTGCAGAGACTGATACAGTTCACTGAGGACACACACACACACACACACACACACACACACACACACACACACACATGCATTGTACAGAAAAATTCCAAGTCAATGAAATGGACTGAACATGTGACAAAACAAGTTTGTTATCAAAAAATACTTTTTTTGATCAATACATTTGCCATTCACTCACATCCAATTATAATCATATGTTCGCTTTTGATTTCTAAATAATTCAATCTGTAGCAGTTAATGAGAAACAGCCTTGTCATGACCTTTGACCTCAGCTCCACATCTGATGACATCTATCTCAAATATTAGTTTTCGGAAAACAAAAGGAAAACTCAGATCAGCATCAGAAACCTTTATGTTCCAAGATTAAACTAACAAAACTCAATCATCTGTCAAATCTCATAAAAATGTGTCTTAAGTATGTAAACCAATAGTATCTAAGGAAAAAACTTCATATTAACTGAAAAGATCAAAAGACAAAACAAAAACGGGATTGACTGGATATATCTATATCTATATTTATATATATATATATATATATATATATATATATATATATATATATATATATATAGAGAGAGAGAGAGAGAGAGATATCTATATATATATATATATATCTATATATATAGATATATATATATAGATATATATATAAAAAAGTACAAGCGTACAAACTACCAAAGCATATGCAGCAACACACTCTCTGACATGCATCTCAAAATCCCAACAAACATATTTAGATTGAAAGTTGCCATAATTTCTCTAGTCTCTCTCCATCCAGTAACTGTAACAGAGCTTTCAATCGTATCACATGATCTTCCTCAGCAGATGGAGTTGTCCAGTTGTCAGTGATATGTAGATGTTCAAATTCCCATTCCTCCAAGTCTTTCTGGGACTTCTTGTTTACGTCGACATGGAGCTTAAAGAAATCCCATGACAACATGACAAACAGGTTCAAGTAATTTGAGCCAAATCTCCATAACTGCTACTAAATGGACCTTTTTTTGAGATGGTTTTCATTTTCATGCTTGACCTTTTAGTCTCAACTGCTACGTCAAAATGGACGAGATATGTTCTTAAAGTTCAGCATGACGACCTCCGGAAAACTCACATTACTGCTCACAGCTGTTCTCCATGAACGTGAGACAAGGAAACCTGTTCAGCTGCTAATAATCAAGCAACAATCAACCCTTAACTTAAATCAGCTGTTGCTCATTTGAAACCCTGGTTCTAAGTCTTATACATCCAACCTGGAAAACCTTGAAAGCTGTTCTATTTGTTTATTTTGCTGCTTGACCATACTCTGAATTTTAAGCTGAATTCTCAGAGTTTTTCAACGTTAGTCATTAGTACAAATAAAGTAATTATTGTAGGTGATGTCAATATTCATGCGGCTGTTGATAATGATCGCCCTAGCACTGCCTTTATTTCACAATTAGACTCAGTTGGCTTTGCTCCGAGTGTAAATAAACCCACTCACTCTTCTAACCATACTCTCAACCTTGTTCTGACTTAGGGCATTTCTCTCCGATTACTGTTTATTAACTTTGAAATCACTATTGCTGGACTACAAATCATCTGCAAAATGTCTTTACTAGATGTTTACCTGATAGAGCTGTAGCTAAATTTAAGGAAGTGAATCCATCCGTGCTTAATTCACAGCCATATCACAATATGACTCGTATGCTAACTTTACTCCCTCGTATATTGATCATCTCGTTGATTGAGCTTCAGACTCAATGAGAATGTCACTTGACACCATTGCCCATTAAAAAGAATAATAATAAAAAAAAGTAGGTTAGCTCCATGGTTTAACTGTATATTAAAGCAGACAACATGAAAACTGGAAAGGATATAGCATTTTACTAAACTGGAAGAAACCTACTTAGCCTGGCACGAGAGTCTTAAACTTACAGGGGCCCTCTGCGATGCCAGAGCAGCCTATTACTCATCTTTAATAGAGGAATATAAAAACAACCCTGGGTTTCTTTTCTGCACCGTAGCCAGGCTGACTGAGAGTCATAGCTCGACTGATCCATGTATTCCTGCAGCTCTCAGCAGCGACGATTTCATGAGCTTCTTTAATCATAAAGTTCTAACCGTGAGAGACAAAATCCACCTTGTAAACCCGATGTTTCCTTAGACGGTATCTCTCCCATCGACCTTCACCTACTAACTTCAACAATTTCTTCACCTAACCTTTGACCTGTTTCTTAGACCTCATCCTCACTGGGCTCCTAAAGGAAGTTTATACACTTGGTTAGTACCATTTACTAGACTAATTAAATTGTCCTTATTAAAGGGTTATGTACCACAGTCCTTTGAAATAGCTGTAATTAAAGCCCTTCTTAAAAAGCCTACCCTCAATCCAGATGTTTTAGACACTATAGACCCATATGTAACCTTCCCTCTCTCTCTAAGATCCTTGAGAAAGTTGCTGCCAACCAGTAATCTGATCTTTACATAATGATAGATTATTGGAGGATATCCAGTCAGGGCTGCATCATAGCACAGAGACAGCACCGATGAGCGTTACACATGTTCTTCTACCTGCATCAGACAATGGACTTGTCTCTGTACCTGTTAGATCTTAGTGCTGCATTTGCCTCTATTGACCATCACATCTTACTACAGAGACTTGAACTGTTAATTGGCATTAATGGCCCTGCTTTAAGCTGGTTCAAGTCCTATTCATCAGATCAGTTTGGGTTTGTGCATGTTAATGATAAATCCTCCATATACCGCAGAGTTAGTCACTGAGTTGCACAAAGTTCTGTGCGTGGACCAGTTCTATTAACCATATATATCCTTCCCTTAGGCAATATTATCAACATCATCCTGACATGAAGGTTGATATAGAGTGAACATCAAATCTCTTCACCCTGTATAATCTCAGAGATGATTTAAATAGTGGACTCTCTCAGCACTGATGGGAAACACCTGATGATACGTTGAGGACAGCTACAGTTCACTGACTCTGTGTGTTTGCATATGTGTCCTCCCTCTCTGCTCCCAGATGTTAAGAGGCCAGTGGTGATCAGTGACTGTCGTCGTACAAAAACCTCTGACCTCTCTGACTTTGACACCAACGATGTCACCAAACACTTTCTCAGTTTCCCCGTTTATGTAACAACTGGTTCAGTCTTTAAAATTTGTTGACAGGTTATGTATAATTATTTCAGTGTTTCTTTGTGAAACATTAAAGATTTGCAAGTAAAACTAATTTCTCTCTCAGCAAAACTCACTGAAATAAGAAAGAAGAAAACTGCATGAATCCCATAAAATATTAATAATGAGATTAGACACATATTATTGTATATTATTGTCCCACAGGGATGTTTGAGAATGACAGAATGAATTTACAAACACATCCTCGGAGGAAACTTCTCCATGAAACTCAAGTCAAACATATTAACTGATTTCTAATGTTAGGAATTTTTGTTTTCCCTAGATTTACCATTTGAGAGTAAAATTTAAAATTTGTATCAATACATGGAAATATATGAAACAATGCGTGAAAACTTTTTTCACAGAAAAAATATTATATCAATGTTAGTATCAATATTGATACTACATGAAAATAAGTTTCTAAAATTTCTGATAATTACTCTGATCAACTGATTGATCCATTGATGAACAGCATCATGAGAGTGATCACAGTCCCTGCTGGAGTCAGTCAGAGCATTTCCATAGAGACACTTTGCATCAGCAGCACCATGCTCCAGTGCTCTGGGAGACTTTATAGTCCTGAGAGCTGAAGACTGGATGACTGACAGCTGTCCTTCATCACAACGGGAGCCACAGAAATCCTCCTCATCAAGAACATGACTCTGACCTCCGTCCTCATCTGGACTCTCCTCTGCTGCTGCTTCACAGGTAAAGTCCAGAGAATCCGACTCCTCTGCTCTATCAACGTCCGTCCCTCTGAAATGAAGCCGACAAAACCCTGAGGCCGCTTCATGTTTCTGTCTCTGTGTCCTCAGAGTCCAGAGGCCAGGTCACAGTGACTCAGCCTGGAGCAGTGAGATCTGGTCTGGGAGGCTCCGTCACCATCACATGTAGAACCAGTCAGGATGTTTATAACTCTGACCGTTTATCCTGGTACCAACAGAGAGATGGAGAATCTCCTAAACTACTTATTTACTATGCTACCACTCGAGCATCAGGGATTCCAGATCGTTTTACAGGCAGTGGATCAAACTCTGACTTCACTCTGACCATCAGTGGAGTCCAGGCTGAAGATGCAGCAGTTTACTACTGTCAGAGTTATCACTGGCTCAACAGCAAGGATGTGTTCACACAGTGAAAAAGCGTCGTACAAAAACCTCCCTCAGTCAGACTGAAGAGGAAGTGAACTGACTGCTGCAGCTGGAAGCTACTGCAGAGACTGATACAGTTCACTGAGGACACACACACACACACACACACACACACACACACACACACACACACACACACACACACATGCATTGTACAGAAAAATTCCAAGTCAATGAAATGGACTGAACATGTGACAAAACAAGTTTGTTATCAAAAATACTTTTTTGATCAATACATTTGCCATTCACTCACATCCAATTATAATCATATGTTCTTTTTTAAATTGTAAATATTTCGATCTGTAACAGTTAATGAGAAATGGCCTTGTCCTGACCTTTGACCTCAGCTGTACACTGGATGACATCTATCTCAAATATTAGTTTTTGTAAAACAACATGAAAACACAGATCAGCATCAGTTGATGAATATTTACTGATTTCTTGTGGAGGGTTTTAAGGTGTTGTTTCTACAGGCACTGTAATGGTTTGAGAGAAGTGTTGTGAGCCTGAAAACCAGAATATGTTAATAACAGCTGCCTCTTTCAACATTTAATTATGTGTTATTCAGAAATTCGTACAAAAACGAAACTAACTAAAAATCCAATTTTTAAAAATTCAAGACGTAGTTTGGGGTTAGAGGAATTTGTTCCATGTCACGTCAGTCGCTGTACTTTAGGAAACTGACATTGATGTTAAAATACAATTCACCTTGGATAGATTTCGCAAAGAATTTCATCTATTTTTTTGGAAAAAAATTTGTTTAGTGATCCACTGACATCAACATCATCCTGACATGAAGGTTGATATAGAGTGAACGTCAAATCTCTTCACCCTGTATAATCTCAGAGATCATTTAAATAGTGGACTCTCTCAGCACTGATGGGAAACACCTGATGATACGTTGAGGACAGCTACAGTTCACTGACTCTGTGTGTTTGCATATGTGTCCTCCCTCTCTGCTCCCAGATGTTAAGAGGCCAGTGGTGATCAGTGACTGTCGTCGTACAAAAACCTCTGACGTCTCTGACTTTGACACCAACAATGTCACTGAACACTTTCTCAGTTTCCCCGTTTATGTAACGACTGATTTAATCTTTAAAATTTATCGACAGGTTATTTATAATTATTTCAGCTTTTCTTTGTGAAACATTAAAGATTTGAAAGCAACAGTATTTTCTCTCCCAATAAAACTCACTGAAATAAGAAAGAAGAAAACTGCCTGAATCCCATGAAATATTAATAATGAGATTAGACACATATTTATTGTATATTATTGTCCCACAGGGATGTTTGAGAATGACAGTGTTGCTGGTGAATTGTTGGGAATTTACAAAAATGTCCTCTGAGAAAAGTTTTCCATGAAACTCAAGTCAAACTTACTGAATAACTACTAATGTTAGGAATTGTTTTTCCTACACTAAGAATTTGAAAATAATATTGAAAATTTGTATAAATACATGGAAATATATGAAAACAATGTCTGAATAATATTTTTATATAAAAAATTAAAATCATTATTAATAGTATATGAAACTTAGTATGTAAAAATCCTGATCATTACTCTGATCAGTGATTGATCCATTGATAAACAACATCATCAGAGTGATCAATGTCCCTGTTGGAGTCAGTCAGAGCATTTCCATAGAGAGACACTTTGCATCAGCAGCACCATGCTCCAGTGCTCTGGGAGACTTTATAGTCCTGAGAGCTGAAGACTGGATGACTGACAGCTGTCCTTCATCACAACGGGAGCCACAGAAATCCTCCTCATCAAGTACATGACTCTGACCTCCGTCCTCATCTGGACTCTCCTCTGCTGCTGCTTCACAGGTAAAGTCCAGAGAATCCGACTCCTCTGCTCCATCAACGTCCGTCCCTCTGAAATGAAGCCGACAAAACCCTGAGGCCGCTTCATGTTTCTGTCTCTGTGTCCTCAGAGTCCAGAGGCCAGGTCACAGTGACTCAGCCTGGAGCAGTGAGCTCTGGTCTGGGAGGCTCCGTCACCATCACATGTAGAACCAGTCAGGATGTTTATAGCTCTAACAGTTTATCCTGGTACCAACAGAGAGATGGAGAATCTCCTAAACTACTTATTTACTATGCTACCACTCGAGCATCAGGGATTCCAGATCGTTTTACAGGCAGTGGATCAAACTCTGACTTCACTCTGACCATCAGTGGAGTCCAGGCTGAAGATGCAGCAGTTTACTACTGTCAGAGTCTTCACAGTATCAACAGTCAGTGGTTGTTCACACAGTGAAAAAGCGTCGTACAAAAACCTCCCTCAGTCAGACTGAAGAGGAACTGAACTGACTGCTGCAGCTGGAAGCTACTGCAGAGACTGATACAGTTCACTGAGGACACACACACACACACACACACACACACACACACACACACACACACACACACACACATGCATTGTACAGACAAATTCCAAGTGAATGAAATGGACTGAACATGTGACAAAACAAGTTTGTTATCAAAAATACTTTTTTGATCAATACATTTGCCATTCACTCACATCCAATTATAATCACATGTTCTTTTTTGATTTGTAAATAATTCAATCTGTAACAGTTAATGAGAAATGGCCTTGTCCTGACCTTTGACCTCAGCTGTACTCTGGATGACATCTATCTCAAATATTAGTTTTTGGAAAACAACATTAAAACACAGATCAGCATCAGATGATGAATATTTACTGATTTCTTGTGTAGGGTTTTAAGATGTTGTTTCTACAGGCACTGTAATGGTTTGACAGAAGTGTTGTGAGCCTGAAAACCAGAATATGTAAATAACAGCTGCCTGTTGCTACATTTAATTGTGTAGTATTCAGAAATTCGTACAAATAGGAAACTAACTAAAAATCCAATTTTTCAAAATTCAAGACGTAGTTTGGGGTTAGAGGAATTTGTTCCATGTCACGTCAGTCACTGTACTTTAGGAAACTGACATGAAATGTACAATACAATTCACCTTGGATAGATATTGCAAAGAATTTCATCTATTTTTTTGGAAAAAAATTTGTTAAGCGATCCGCTGACATCAACATCATCCTGACATCAAGGTTGATATAGAGTGAACGTCAAATCTCTTCACCCTGTATAATCTCAGAGATCATTTAAATAGTGGACTCTCTCAGCACTGATGGGAAACACCTGATGATACGTTGAGGACAGCTACAGTTCACTGACTCTGTGTTTGCATATGTGTCCTCCCTCTCTGCTCCCAGATGTTAAGAGGCCAGTGGTGATCAGTGACTGTCGTCGTACAAAAACCTCTGACCTCTCTGACTTTGACACCAACGATGTCACCAAACACTTTCTCAGTTTCCCCGTTTATGTAACAACTGGTTTAATCTTTAAAATTTGTTGACAGGTTATGTATAATTATTTCAGTTTTTCTATGTGAAACATTAAAGATTTGCAAGTAAAACTAATTTCTCTCTCAGCAAAACTCACTGAAAAAAGACAGAAGAAAACTGCCTGAATCCCATCAAATGAAAATATTGATAACAGACACATATTTATATTTATTGTAGATTATTGTCCCACAGGGATGAGTGAGAATGACAGAATGAATTTACAAACATATCCTCGGAGGAAACTTCTCCATGAAACTCAAGTCAAACCTATTAGCTGATTACTAATGTTAGGAATTTTTGTTTTCCCTAGACTTACCATTTGAGAGTAAAATCTAAAAATTGTATCAATACATGGAAATATATGAAAAAAATTTTCACAAAAGTAATGAAAATCAATATTAATACTACATGAAAATAAGTGTTTAAAATTTCTGATCATTACTCTGATCAACTGATTGATCCATTGATGAACAACATCATCAGAGTGATCACAGTCCCTGCTGGAGTCAGTCAGAGCATTTCCATAGAGACACTTTGCATCAGCAGCACCATGCTCCAGTGCTCTGGGAGACTTTATAGTCCTGAGAGCTGAAGACTGGATGACTGACAGCTGTCCTTCATCACAACGGGAGCCACAGAAATCCTCCTCATCAAGAACATGACTCTGACCTCCGTCCTCATCTGGACTCTCCTCTGCTGCTGCTTCACAGGTAAAGTCCAGAGAATCCGACTCCTCTGCTCTATCAACGTCCGTCCCTCTGAAATGAAGCCGACAAAACCCTGAGGCCGCTTCATGTTTCTGTCTCTGTGTCCTCAGAGTCCAGAGGCCAGGTCACAGTGACTCAGCCTGGAGCAGTGAGATCTGGTCTGGGAGGCTCCGTCACCATCACATGTAGAACCAGTCAGAATGTTTATGGTTCTAGCTATTTATCCTGGTACCAACAGAGAGATGGAGAATCTCCTAAACTACTTATTTACTTTGCTACCACTCGAGCATCAGGGATTCCAGATCGTTTTACAGGCAGTGGATCAAACTCTGACTTCACTCTGACCATCAGTGGAGTCCAGGCTGAAGATGCAGCAGTTTACTACTGTCAGAGTCTTCACTATCTCAACAGTCAGTATGTGTTCACACAGTGAAAAAGCGTCGTACAAAAACCTCCCTCAGTCAGACTGAAGAGGAACTGAACTGACTGCTGCAGCTGGAAGCTACTGCAGAGACTGATACAGTTCACTGAGGACACACACACACACACACACACACACACACACACACACACACACACACACACACATGCATTGTACAGACAAATTCCAAGTGAATGAAATGGACTGAACATGTGACAAAACAAGTTTTTATCAAAAATTACTTTTTTGATCAATACATTTGCCATTCACTCACATCCAATTATAATCATATATTCGCTTTTCATTTGTAAATAATTCAATCTGTAACAGTTAATGAGAAACTGCCCTGTCATGACCTTTGACCTCAGCTGTACACTGGATGACATCTGTCTCAAATATTAGTTTTTTGAGGCGACGTTCTTGAAGATCAGCAATACGACCTTCAGAAACTCACATTACTGCTCACAGCTGTCACTACGTGAACTTGAGACAAGGAAACCTGTCCGACTGTGACTGATGATGACTTCCATGATGACTGGCTCTTTCCCAGAGGTGGGCCAAGTATTATCTGAAAACTGCACTCAGGTAAAAGTACTGTTACTTTGTAAAAACAAGCTCTCAAGTAAAAATATTCATCAAAGTAACTACTTGAGTTAGAAAACAAAAGTATAGACTGAAAAAACACTTGAGTAGCGACTAATTAAATGAACAAAGAGAAGAAAATACCAGAAAATGTTTGTCTTTCCTTCATTTCAACCACACAAGGTGATGACATGTCATGTCATCATCTACTGACTAGATCCTCTGTGACATATACACCAGGAAATATTCTGGTCCATATCTCTCACATGTGATTACATTAATATTATAACACTCTATTACTTACACCTATAAGTAAAAACCTGTTTTAAACCACTTTCTGTGCTTTTTTTATATCATATTACAATTGGGTAAATAAACCAGAAAATCAGAAAACGCATGAACCGTGACCCAGAGTGTCAACATGTTACAGTGTCTATAAACTATGTTAACTCCAGTAAAGTTGTCCTGAGCTCCAGGTCCCATCACAACCCCCCCCCCCCCGACCAGGTTTGAGCCCCCCTCACATCCATCAACAAAACTTAATCAAAGCTACAGTGTGCAATGTTTTTCAAACGTTTTCAGTTGAAATGTTCTACATAAAAGATTTTATTGTGGAGAGGTGCTGTCACAGGTTCCTGGAACCAGACTCACTGACCAGCCTGGCAGAAGACCAGACATGTTCCTTCCTAAAGTCTTAGAACGAGCCTCGCCCTTCCAACCAATCAGAGAAGGCCTAAGTCAGGGCTGCAGCAGCTGAGACAGCCAACACCACGAGGACGTAGGTGAGGGGCTGGGCTTGATCCACCGCCTGTAAAACGAACCACTGCAGGTAGAGGGAGGTGGGAGGAGCAGAGCGGTTTGCTTTGGAGTCTCTTGCTACCACTAGCTTGATTTACAGAACTTGCATATTGTAGTTGAAAGTACATGTAATAGACTGAATGTCATTGTTCCCATCCACCTCTGCAAAACACAAGCACATGAGTTAATATGATGATAACAATCTATGAGATATTGCAATACCCTTATTATGGCATCTTTTAGCCCATAATCTTATGGAAACTAAAGCAGAATTTCTTGCCTCCCCCACCTCAATGTTCATTTGAGATGTTAAACTCAGCCAAGTATTGGCTCTGCTCTCTTTGGAATAAAGTAATTGGATTTCCATGTAAAAGGAAAAGTGCATTTAATCACTGTAGATGATTCACTTTGCAAATAACAAATGACAAGTCCCTGCTGGAGTCAGTCAGAGCATTTCCATAGAGACACACTTTGCATCAGCAGCACCATGCTCCAGTGCTCTGGGAGACTTTATAGTCCTGAGAGCTGAAGACTGGATGACTGACAGCTGTCCTTCATCACAACGGGAGCCACAGAAATCCTCCTCATCAAGAACATGACTCTGACCTCCGTCCTCATCTGGACTCTCCTCTGCTGCTGCTTCACAGGTAAAGTCCAGAGAATCCGACTCCTCTGCTCTATCGACGTCCGTCCCTCTGAAATGAAGCCGACAAAACCCTGAGGCCGCTTCATGTTTCTGTCTCTGTGTCCTCAGAGTCCAGAGGCCAGGTCACAGTGACTCAGCCTGGAGCAGTGAGCTCTGGTCTGGGAGGCTCCGTCACCATCACATGTAGAACCAGTCAGAATGTTTTTAATTCTAACTATTTAGCCTGGTACCAACAGAGAGATGGAGAATCTCCTAAACTACTTATTTACTTTGCTACCACGCGAGCATCAGGGATTCCAGATCGTTTTACAGGCAGTGGATCAAACTCTGACTTCACTCTGACCATCAGTGGAGTCCAGGCTGAAGATGCAGCAGTTTACTACTGTCAGAGTTATCACGAGCTCAACAGCAAAGCTGTGTTCACACAGTGAAAAAGCGTCGTACAAAAACCTCCCTCAGTCAGACTGAAGAGGAACTGAACTGACTGCTGCAGCTGGAAGCTGCTGCAGAGACTGATACAGTTCACTGAGGACACACACACACACACACACACACACACACACACACACACACACACACACACACACACACACACACACAGCTACATCAAGTGGATTCATCACAACTGTGTCTTTAATGACCACTAAATAAAATGTATAAAAACAAGTTTAATGACAAAAAAGATTTTGTTTGAAATCAAATCATTTCATCTATCACACGTTCTCACCATCCATTAATATCCATTTAAAATAACATGTTACCACTGAATTTGTAAATGAACCCAGTGTAGCCAACTTGGCACAATTAATGACAAGAGGCTTGTTCATGACCTTTGACCTCAGTTGAGTTGCAGCTATTTCATGTTTAAATAGTAAATAAAAAAATAGAAAAACGAAAACACAGATCAGCATCAGAACTTCTCACCAGTCAGGTAGAACAGAAGAAGCCTTTTGGATAAGAAGTAAAACGTGACCAGACTGTTGTAGATTCATTTAAAGGTCATTTCTAAAGGACCTTCACTCGTCCTTTTTGCCAACATTCATCCAACCTGATCCAGGAAACCACGGCAACATGGAGACATCATGTTGAACTTACAGAAATAAATGATCTCAGCTATTTTTATTAAAATCACTACAAAGAAAAAGAAAATGATCATTTTAACTAATTATATTGTAGCTTTCTCTTAACACTTACTAACTCAATACTGAACAAGACATCTATTCGAACAATATGCTTGGATATATATGTATATTCAATCATAAAAATGAGAACTTCTTCTGCAAGTACTTTATGTCATATCCATTTATGTTAATAATAGAATATTTTCAGCATAATTTTAATTCCTGTAAACTATGTTCAGAATTTTGCAGATGTGGTTAAAGATAATTCAATTCTAAGCTTAACTTGATCTTCTAAACTCCTGATTTATCATATTACTGTGAAATTAAAACATTATCATGCTTTAGTCACTGACTAAATTGATTTCAAATTAAAATGAACAGTACAAATTAATATCTGTCCTTCATTATATTTTACCAATACTAATAAATGTCAAATAAAACTTCTGTTTAAATAGTGAAGTCATGGAAACATTTTTGAGTTGAAGACAAACTTCTTTATTATTTGAAAAT
The DNA here is from genome assembly GCA_016859345.1 of Istiophorus platypterus. Taxonomy (NCBI): domain Eukaryota; kingdom Metazoa; phylum Chordata; class Actinopteri; order Istiophoriformes; family Istiophoridae; genus Istiophorus; species Istiophorus platypterus. The sequence continues at coordinate 21,539,640 of CM029127.1, read as the reverse complement.
GACGACAGTCTCACAACAGTATGAAGAAGAGAAAACGACTATTCAAATCTTTATTTAGTCTGATGAGAGAAAGACAAGGAGAGTATCAGAGTAAAACCAGTAGCAGGGTCCCAGTGAGTCATTCAGAACAGGAACACTGGTCTCTCCTCAGGGTCTCTGAGACCAGAGTCTGGGAGCCCTGGGTGGCCTCACAGGTCACAGAGCCCACCTTCCTCCACTGGTCTGCAGGGAGCCTCAGGGTGCTGCTCCAGCTGTAGAGGCCGTCCTTCTCCAGCACCCCGGGGCTCCTGCTCTCCTCCCAGCTGCTGCTGCCGCTGCTGCTGCCGTCCACCTTCCAGGCCAGACTCCAGTCTGAGGGGAAGCCCTTGTTGGCCAGGCACATCAGCGTGGCCTTCCCCTGCTGCTGCAGCTCCTCGCTGGAGGGGGGCAGCACCGTCAGGGTGGGACGGGCATCACCTAGGAGACAGCAATCAGCTTAGAGGACAGGGACCGCACGGCTGTCAATCAAACACAGGACACTTGGACACCTTTACTGTGTGGGGGGTGATTTTCTCCTTTAAGGAGTTTCTGTCACATGGTTTTTCTGCTCCACCGGTCGCTCACTCACACATTGTTTCACTTCCCTTGAAGAAGCCTCTCATGCACATCAGCACAGACACAACCATCATACAGTTTGACCTCAAATACTTTAAACTACAATGAAAATTAAATGAAACAATGACAGTTGTAAACATTTTTGATTGAAACTGATGAAAAGTCTTAGATTTAAATTACTTTTCCATCAGCGAAAATATTTTCAAATGCATAAAATAATCTGACAACCCTCAATTGTACTTCATGTGGAAACTAATCAACAATTAGCAAATTATACATTGATTTCAAACTGTTCTGAAAACAATATATAAGAGAATAAAGGAACCACAGATTTTCTAACATTTTCAAATCCCCATCTCTGTCCTCATTCTGTTCAAATTTATCTGAACAAAGTGAAATTTAATTCATATTGAAAAAAATATTCTTCATTTTTGCAGATGAAAATTGAATCTTAAACCATGTTTAAAGAAGAATTGAAGTTTAATCTTTCATACATCTGGACTTAACTTTCAGCATGAGAGTAATGTGTAAAGAAAACGTTCAGTAAAGCTGCTCTGACTTCGATAACAACATAACAATATAAATACCAAAAGTATTGAGAAAAATAATAATAATCTTATCTGCTGCAAACATTTGAAAACTGGATTTAGCACATTACCTCATATTAATATCTTTAGTAGTAGAGAAAAAACTTACTTCCAACATCCAGTCTGGTTCCTCCACCAAACGTGTACCACAGTGATACAAACTCATTGAGCCGTCGTACAAAAACCTCTGACTGTAGAACGACACGGTTCTGACTCTGAAACTAACAAACTCACTAGAATTAGTCTGGTTTTAAAAATCTCAGCTGGTTTTAAACCCGACAACAACACAGAATCAAAAATGTTCAAGATCTATTAATTTTTTCATATAAATGTCATTTTTGAAGAAATAGAAACCTTTTGTAGCAAAAAAGCTCAATGTGAGAAAAGACTGTGCATAATTCAGAAGCAAAAAATAAATATTACATGAAATGATGTATTAACACATCTTGATTAAGACTCAGATGGAAAAAATTTTTTATCACTTGATGCTGATGATATGATCATTTATAATTGTAATACTGAAAATGCTATTTTCAAGTTTTCATCCAGTCTGGTTTCTCTACCAAAGGTCCACCTCAGTGACACAACCTCATTGAGCCATAGTACATAAACCTCTCAGTGTAAAGAACCATGGCTCTCAGACTCTTAAACTAATAATTCTCATTGTAAGATAAAACATCAGGGTGTCAGAATGCTTGATAAATTAAAGAATAGATAATTTTATTCTATATTTTCTGTCTCAAGATTATTTAGTTCTGAATTGAGAAAGTTAAGTTTGTTGGAATAAAGTGTTCAATTGATTCATTCTGAGGAAAATAAACTAATTTTTTTAAGGTTAATTGATAATTGAATGAAATTCGTCAATTACTTCATCAAAATTCAGTCTGGCAGTGATGTTGATTTATTTAGTAGAGAAATTAGTGGGAGTTTATGACAGACCATATTTTGAAGTAAAATTTCTCCACTATACTTTGGCCAAGTTCACAAAGAAAGTAGCATTAAAACATTTCCAATGTTTGTCCTGATAAAGTGATTGATCCATTGATGAACAACATCATCAAAGTGATCAATGTCCCTGCTGGAGTCAGTCAGAGCATTTCCATAGAGACACACTTTGCATCAGCAGCACCATGCTCCAGTGCTCTGGGAGACTTTATAGTCCTGAGAGCTGAAGACTGGATGACTGACAGCTGTCCTTCATCACAACGGGAGCCACAGAAATCCTCCTCATCAAGAACATGACTCTGACCTCCGTCCTCATCTGGACTCTCCTCTGCTGCTGCTTCACAGGTAAAGTCCAGAGAATCCGACTCCTCTGCTCTATCGACGTCCGTCCCTCTGAAATGAAGCCGACAAAACCCTGAGGCCGCTTCATGTTTCTGTCTCTGTGTCCTCAGAGTCCAGAGGCCAGGTCACAGTGACTCAGCCTGGAGCAGTGAGATCTGGTCTGGGAGGCTCCGTCACCATCACATGTAGAACCAGTCAGAATGTTTATGTTTGGAACAACTACCACTATTCAGCCTGGTACCAACAGAGAGATGGAGAATCTCCTAAACTACTTATTTACTATGCTACCATTCGAGCATCAGGGATTCCAGATCGTTTTACAGGCAGTGGATCAAACTCCTACTTCACTCTGACCATCAGTGGAGTCCAGGCTGAAGATGCAGCAGTTTACTACTGTCAGAGTTTTCACGTTATCAACAGTCAGTGGTTGTTCACACAGTGAAAAAGCGTCGTACAAAAACCTCCCTCAGTCAGACTGAAGAGGAAGTGAACTGACTGCTGCAGCTGGAAGCTACTGCAGAGACTGATACAGTTCACTGAGGACACACACACACCCACACACACACACACACACACACACACACACACACATGCATTGTACAGACAAATTCCAAGTGAATGAAATGGACTGAACATGTGACAAATAAGTTTGTTATCAAAAATACTTTTTTGATCAATACATTTGCCATTCACTCACATCCAATTATAATCATATGTTCTTTTTTGATTTCTAAATAATTCAATCTGTAACAGTTAATGAGAAACGGCCTTGTCATGACCTTTGACCTCAGCTCCACAACGGATGACAAGTATCTCAAATATTAGTTTCTGGAAAACAACCTGAAAACACAGATCAGCATCAGAAACCTTTATGTTCCAAGATGATACAAACAAAACTCAATCATCTGTCAAATCTCATAAAAATGTGTCTTAAGTATGTAAACCAATAGTATCTAAGGAAAAAACTTCATATTAACTGAAAAGATCAAAAGACAAAACAAAAACGGGATTGACTGGATATAACTATATCTACATATATATATATATGTAGGTATAAGTGTATAAGTGTATAAGTATATAAACTACCAAAGCATATGCAGCAACACACTCTCTGACATGCATCTCAAAAACCCAACAAACATATTTATATTGAAAGTTGCCATAATTTCTCCAGTCTCTCTCCATCCAGTAACTGTAACAGAGCTTTCAATCGTATCACATGATCTTCCTCAGCAGATGGAGTTGTCCAGCTGTCAGTGATATGTAGATGTTCAAATTCCCATTCCTCCGAGTCTTTCTGGGACTTCTTGTCCACGTCGACATGGAGCTTAAAGAAATCCCATGACAACATGACAAACAGGTTCAAGTAATTTGAGCCAAATCTCCATAACTGCTACTAAATGAACCTTGGGTTGAAATGGTTTTCATTGTCAAGCTGGAACTTTCTACCTCAACTTTTAAATGAAAATTGAGGCGACGTTCTTGAAGATCAGCATGACGACCTTCAGAAACTCACATTACTGCTCACAGCTGTCACTACGTGAACTTGAGACAAGGAAACCTGTCCGACTGTGACTGATGATGACTTCCATGATGACTGGCTCTTTCCCAGAGGTGGGCCAAGTATTATCTGAAAACTGTACTCAGGTACAAGTACTGTTACTTTGTAAAAACAAGCTCTCAAGTAAAAATATTCATCAAAGTAACTACTTGAGTTAGAAAACAAAAGTATAGACTAAAAAAACACTTGAGTAGCGACTAATTAAATGAACAAAGAGAAGAAAATACCAGCAAATGTTTGTCTTTCCTTCATTTCAACCACACAAGGTGATGACATATCACGTCATCATCTACTGACTAGATCCTCTGTAACATATACACCAGGAAATATTCTGGTCCGTATCTCTCACGTGTGATTACATTAATATTATAACACTCTATTACTTACACCTATAAGTAAAAACCTGTTTTAAACCACTTTCTGCGCTTTTTTTCTATATCATATTATGATTTGGTAAATAAACCAGAAAATCAGAAAACGCATGAACCGTGACCCAGAGTGTCAACATGTTACAGTGTCTATAAACTATGTTAACTCCAGTAAAGTTGTCCTGAGCTCCAGGTCCCATCACAACCCCCCCCCCCCCCGACCAGGTTTGAGCCCCCCTCACATCCATCAACAAAACTTAATCAAAGCTACAGTGTGCAATGTTTTTCAAACGTTTTCAGTTGAAATATTCTACATAAAAGATTTTATTGTGGAGAGGTGCTGTCACAGGTTCCTGGAACCAGACTCACTGACCAGCCTGGCAGAAGACCAGACATGTTCCTTCTTAAAGTCTTAGAACGAGCCTCGCCCTTCCAACCAATCAGAGAAGGCCTAAGTCAGGGCTGCAGCAGCTGAGACAGCCAACACCACGGGGACGTAGGTGAGGGGCTGGGCTTGATCCACCGCCTGTAAAACGAACCACTGCAGGTAGAGGGAGGTGGGAGGAGCAGAGCGGTTTGCTTTGGAGTCTCTTGCTACCACTAGCTTGATTTACAGAACTTACATATTGTAGTTGAAAGTACATGTAATAGACTGAATGTTATTGTTCCCATCCACCTCTGCAAAACACAAGCACATGAGTTAATATGATGATAAGAATCTATGAGATATTGCAATACCCTTATTATGGCATCTTTTAGCCCATAATCTTATGGAAACTAAAGCAGAATTTCTTGCCTCTCCCACCTCAATGTTCAATTGCACAGAAGAAACATTAACCTCAGCCAAGTATCGGCTCTGCTCTCTTTTGAATATAATAATTGGATTTCCATGTAAAAGGAAAAGTGCATTTAATCACTGTAGATGATTCACTTATCAAATAACAAATGAAAGTCCCTGCTGGAGTCAGTCAGAGCATTTCCATAGAGACACACTTTGCATCAGCAGCACCATGCTCCAGTGCTCTGGGAGACTTTATAGTCCTGAGAGCTGAAGACTGGATGACTGACAGCTGTCCTTCATCACAACGGGAGCCACAGAAATCCTCCTCATCAAGAACATGACTCTGACCTCCGTCCTCATCTGGACTCTCCTCTGCTGCTGCTTCACAGGTAAAGTCCAGAGAATCCGACTCCTCTGCTCCATCAACGTCCGTCCCTCTGAAATGAAGCCGACAAAACCCTGAGGCCGCTTCATGTTTCTGTCTCTGTGTCCTCAGAGTCCAGAGGCCAGGTCACAGTGACTCAGCCTGGAGCAGTGAGCTCTGGTCTGGGAGGCTCCGTCACCATCACATGTAGAACCAGTCAGGATGTTTATAGCTCTAACAGTTTAGCCTGGTACCAACAGAGAGATGGAGAAACTCCTAAACTACTTATTTACTTTGCTACCACTCGAGCATCAGGGATTCCAGATCGTTTTACAGGCAGTGGATCAAACTCTGACTTCACTCTGACCATCAGTGGAGTCCAGGCTGAAGATGCTGCAGTTTACTACTGTCAGAGTTATCACTGGCTCAACAGCAAGAATGTGTTCACACAGTGAAAAAGCGTCGTACAAAAACCTCCCTCAGTCAGACTGAAGAGGAACTGAACTGACTGCTGCAGCTGGAAGCTACTGCAGAGACTGATACAGTTCACTGAGGACACACACACACACACACACACACACACACACACACACATGCATTGTACAGACAAATTCCAAGTGAATGAAATGGACTGAACATGTGACAAAACAAGTTTTTATCAAAAATTACTTTTTTGATCAATACATTTGCCATTCACTCACATCCAATTATAATCATATGTTTGCTTTTGATTTGTAAATAATTCAATCTGTAACAGTTAATGAGAAACGGCCTTGTCATGACCTTTGACCTCAGCTCCACAACGGATGACATCTATCTCAAATATTAGTTTTTGGAAAACAACATGAAAACACAGATCAGCATCAGAAACCTTTATGTTCCAAGATGATACAAACAAAACTCAATCATTTGTCAAATCTCATAAAAATGTGTCTTAAGTATGTAAACCAATAGTATGTAAGGAAAAAACCTCATATTAACTGAAAAGATCAAAAGACAAAAGAAAAACGGGATTGACTGGATATAACTACATCTAATTATATATATATAATTATAAGTGTATAAACTACCAAAGCATATGCAGCAACACACTCTCTGACATGCATCTCAAAAACCCAACAAACATATTTAGATTGAAAGTTGCCATAATTTCTCTAGTCTCTCTCCATCCAGTAACTGTAACAGAGCTTTCAATCGTATCACATGATCTTCCTCAGCAGATGGAGTTGTCCAGCTGTCAGTGATATGTAGATGTTCAAATTCCCATTCCTCCGAGTCTTTCTGGGACTTCTTGTCCACGTCGACATGGAGCTTAAAGAAATCCCATGACAACATGACAAACAGGTTCAAGTAATTAGAGCCAAATCTCCATAACTGCTACTAAATGGACCTTGTATTGAAATGGTTTTCATTGTCAAGCTGGAACTTTCTACCTCAACTTTTAAATGAAAATTGAGGCGACGTTCTTGAAGATCAGCATGACGACCTTCAGAAACTCACATTACTGCTCACAGCTGTCACTACGTGAACTTGAGACAAGGAAACCTGTCCGACTGTGACTGATGATGACTTCCATGATGACTGGCTCTTTCCCAGAGGTGGGCCAAGTATTATCTGAAAACTGTACTCAGGTACAAGTACTGTTACTTTGTAAAAACAAGCTCTCAAGTAAAAATATTCATCAAAGTAACTACTTGAGTTAGAAAACAAAAGTATAGACTGAAAAAAACACTTAAGTAATGGGTAATTTAATGAACAAAGAGAAGAAAATACCAGAAAATGTTTGTCTTTCCTTCATTTCAACCACACAAGGTGATGACATATCACGTCATCATCTACTGACTAGATCCTCTGTGACATATACACCAGGAAATATTCTGGTCCGTATCTCTCACGTGTGATTACATTAATATTATAACACTCTATTACTTACACCTATAAGTAAAAACCTGTTTTAAACCACTTTCTGTGCTTTTTTTCTATATCATATTATGATTTGGTAAATAAACCAGAAAATCAGAAAACGCATGAACCATGACCCAGAGTGTCAACATGTTACAGTGTCTATAAACTATGTTAACTCCAGTAAAGATGTCGTGAGCTCCAGGTCCCATCACAACCCCCCCCCCCCCCGACCAGGTTTGAGCCCCCCTCACATCCATCAACAAAACTTAATCAAAGCTACAGTGTGCAATGTTTTTCAAACGTTTTCAGTTGAAATGTTCTACATAAAAGATTTTATTGTGGAGAGGTGCTGTCACAGGTTCCTGGAACCAGACTCACTGACCAGCCTGGCAGCAGACCAGACATGTTCCTTCCTAAAGTCTTAGAACGAGCCTCGCCCTTCCAACCAATCAGAGAAGGCCTAAGTCAGGGCTGCAGCAGCTGAGACAGCCAACACCACGAGGACGTAGGTGAGGGGCTGGGCTTGATCCACCGCCTGTAAAACGAACCACTGCAGGTAGAGGGAGGTGGGAGGAGCAGAGCGGTTTGCTTTGGAGTCTCTTGCTACCACTAGCTTGATTTACAGAACTTGCATATTGTAGTTGAAAGTACATGTAATAGACTGTCATTGTTCCCATCCACCTCTGCAAAACACAAGCACATGAGTTAATATGATGATAAGAATCTATGAGATATTGCAATACCCTTATTATGGCATCTTTTAGCCCATAATCTTATGGAAACTAAAGCAGAATTTCTTGCCTCTCCCACCTCAATGTTCAATTGCACAGAAGAAACATTAACCTCAGCCAAGTATCGGCTCTGCTCTCTTTTGAATATAATAATTGGATTTCCATGTAAAAGGAAAAGTGCATTTAATCACTGTAGATGATTCACTTATCAAATAACAAATGAAAGTCCCTGCTGGAGTCAGTCAGAGCATTTCCATAGAGACACACTTTGCATCAGCAGCACCATGCTCCAGTGCTCTGGGAGACTTTATAGTCCTGAGAGCTGAAGACTGGATGACTGACAGCTGTCCTTCATCACAACGGGAGCCACAGAAATCCTCCTCATCAAGAACATGACTCTGACCTCCGTCCTCATCTGGACTCTCCTCTGCTGCTGCTTCACAGGTAAAGTCCAGAGAATCCGACTCCTCTGCTCCATCAACGTCCGTCCCTCTGAAATGAGGCCGACAAAACCCTGAGGCCGCTTCATGTTTCTGTCTCTGTGTCCTCAGAGTCCAGAGGCCAGGTCACAGTGACTCAGCCTGGAGCAGTGAGATCTGGTCTGGGAGGCTCCGTCACCATCACATGTAGAACCAGTCAGGATGTTTATGGTTCTAGCTATTTATCCTGGTACCAACAGAGAGATGGAGAATCTCCTAAACTACTTATTTACCTTGCTACGTATCGAGCATCAGGGATTCCACGTCGTTTTACAGGCAGTGGATCAAACTCTGACTTCACTCTGACCATCAGTGGAGTCCAGGCTGAAGATGCAGCAGTTTACTACTGTCAGAGTTATCACGAGCTCAACAGTCAGCGTGTGTTCACACAGTGAAAAAGCGTCGTACAAAAACCTCCCTCAGTCAGACTGAAGAGGAACTGAACTGACTGCTGCAGCTGGAAGCTACTGCAGAGACTGATACAGTTCACTGAGGACACACACACACACACAGACACACACACACATACAAACACACACACAGCTACACCAATTGGATTCATCACAACTGTCTCTTTAATGACCACTAAATAAAATGTATAAAAACAAGTTTAATGACAAAAAAGATTTTCTTTGAAATCAAATCATTTCATCTATCACACGTTCTCACCATCCATTAATATCCATTTAAAATAACATGTTACCACTGAATTTGTAAATGAACCCAGAGGAGCCAACTTGGGACAATTAATGACAAGAGGCTTGTTCATGACCTTTGACCTCAGTTGAGTTGCAGCTATTTCATGTTTAAACAGTAAATAAAAAAATAGAAATACGAAGACACAGATCAGCATCAGAACTTCTCACCAGTCAGGTAGAACTGAAGAAGCCTTTTGGATAAGAAGTATAACGTGACCAGACTGTTGTAGATTCATTTAAAGGTCATTTCTAAAGGACCTTCACTCGTCCTTTTGCCAACATTCATCCAACCTGATCCAGGAAACCACGGCAACATGGAGACATCATGTTGAACTTACAGAAATAAATGATCTCAGCTATTTTTATTAAAATCACTACAAAGAAAAAGAAAATGATCATTTTAACTAAGTATATTGTACCTTTCTCTTAACACTTACTAACTCACTACCGAACAAGACATCTATTCAAACAATATGCTTGGAAATATTGTTCTATATATATATGTATATTCAATCATAAAAATGAGAAATTCTTCTGCAAGTACTTTATGTCATATCCATTTATGTTAATAATAGAATATTTTCAGCATAATTTTAATTCCTTGAAACTATGTTCAGAATCTTGCAGATTTGGTTAAAGATAATTCAATTCTAAGCTTAACTTGATCTTTTTCACTCCTGATTTATCAAATTACTGTGAAATCAAAACATTATCATGCTTTAGTCACTGACTTAATTGATTTCAAACAAAATGAACAGTACAAATTAATATCTGTCCTTCACTATATTTTACTAATACTAATAAATGTCAAATAAAACCTCTGTTTGAATAGTGAAGTCATGGAAACATTTTTGAGTTGAAGACAAACTTCTTTATTATTTGAAAATGACGACAGTCTCACAACAGTATGAAGAAGAGAAAACGACTATTCAAATCTTTATTTAGTCTGATGAGAGAAAGACAAAGAGAGAGTATCAGAGTAAAACCAGTAGCAGGGTCCCAGTGAGTCATTCAGAACAGGGAACACTGGTCTCTCCTCAGGGTCTCTGAGACCAGAGTCTGGGAGCCCTGGGTGGCCTCACAGGTCACAGAGCCCACCTTCCTCCACTGGTCTGCAGGGAGCCTCAGGGTGCTGCTCCAGCTGTAGAGGCCGTCCTTCTCCAGCACCCCGGGGCTCCTGCTCTCCTCCCAGCTGCTGCTGCCGCTGCTGCTGCCGTCCACCTTCCAGGCCAGACTCCAGTCTGAGGGGAAGCCCTTGTTGGCCAGGCACATCAGCGTGGCCTTCCCCTGCTGCTGCAGCTCCTCGCTGGAGGGGCAGCACCGTCAGGGGTGGACGGGCATCACCTAGGAGACAGCAATCAGCTTAGAGGACAGGGACCGCACGGCTGTCAATCAAACACAGGACACTTGGACACCTTTACTGTGTGGGGGGTGATTTTCTCCTTTAAGGAGTTTCTGTCACATGGTTTTTCTGCTCCACCGGTCGCTCACTCACACATTGTTTCACTTCCCTTGAAGAAGCCTCTCATGCACATCAGCACAGACACAACCATCATACAGTTTGACCTCAAATACTTTAAACTACAATGAAAATTAAATGAAACAATGACAGTTGTAAACATTTTTGATTGAAACTGATGAAAAGTCTTAGATTTAAATTACTTTACCATCAGCGAAAATATTTTCAAATGCATGAAATAATCTGACAACCCTCAATTGTACTTCATGTTCAAACTAATCAACAATTAGCAAATTATACATTGATTTCAAACTGTACTGAAAAGAATATATAAGAGAATAAAGGAACCACAGATTTTCTAACATTTTCAAATCCCCATCTCTGTCCTCATTCTGTTCAAATTTATCCGAACAAAGTGAAATTTAATTCATATTGAAAGAAAATATTCTTCATTCTGGAAAATTAAAATTGAATCTTAGAAACCATGTTTAAAAAGGAATTGAAGTTTTATCTTTCATAAATCTGGACTTAACTTTCAGCATGAGAGTAATGTGTAAAGAAAACGTTCAGTAAAGCTGCTCTGACTTCGATAACAACATAACAATATAAATACCAAAAGTATTGAGAAAAATAATAATAATCTTATCTGCTGCAAACATTTGAAAACTGGATTTAGCACATTACCTCATATTAATATCTTTAGTAGTAGAGAAAAAACTTACTTCCAACATCCAGTCTGGTTCCTCCACCAAACGTGTACCACAGTGATACAAACTCATTGATCCGTCGTACAAAAACCTCTGACTGTAGAACGACACGGCTCTGACTCTGAAACTAACAAACTCACTAGAATTAGTCCAGTTTTAAAAATCTCAGCTGGTTTTAAACCCGACAACAACACAGAATCAAAAATGTTCAAGATCTATTCATTTTTTCATATAAATGTTATTTTTGAAGAAATAGAAACCTTTTGTAGCAAAAAAGTTCAATGTAAGAAAAGACTGTGCATAATTCAGAAGCAAAAAATCAATAGTACATGAAATGATGTAATCACACATCTTGATTACGACTCAGATGGAAAAATTTGTTTATCACTTGATGCTGATGATATGATCATTTATAAGTGTAATCCTGAAAATGCTATTTTCAAGTTTTCATCCAGTCTGGTTTCTCTAACAAAGGTCCACCTCAGTGACACAACCTCATTGAGCCATAGTACAAAAACCTCTCAGTGTAAAGAGCCATGGCTCTCAGACTCTTAAACTAATAATTCTCATTGTAAGATAAAACATCAGGGTGTCAGAATGCTTGATAAATTAAAGGACAGATAATTTTATTCTATATTTTCTGTCTCAAGATTATTTAGTTCTGTCAAAATAAAATAAAGAACTGAGAAAGTTAAGTTTGTTGGAATAAAGTGTTCAATTGATTAATCCTGAGGAAAATAAACACATTTTTAAGGTTGATTGGTAATTGAACAAAGTTCAAAAATTACTTCATCAAAATTCAGTCTGGCAGTGATGTTGATTTATTTAGTAGAGAAATTAATAGGAGTTTATGACGGACCATATTTTGAAGTAAAATTTCTCCACTATACTTTGGCCAAGTTCACAAAGAAAGTAGCATTAAAACATTTCCAATGTTTGCTTGATAAAGTGATTGATCCATTGATGAACAGCATCATCAGAGTGATCACAGTCCCTGCTGGAGTCAGTCAGAGCATTTCCATAGAGACACACTTTGCATCAGCAGCACCATGCTCCAGTGCTCTGGGAGACTTTATAGTCCTGAGAGCTGAAGACTGGATGACTGACAGCTGTCCTTCATCACAACGGGAGCCACAGAAATCCTCCTCATCAAGAACATGACTCTGACCTCCGTCCTCATCTGGACTCTCCTCTGCTGCTGCTTCACAGGTAAAGTCCAGAGAATCCGACTCCTCTGCTCTATCAACGTCCGTCCCTCTGAAATGAAGCCGACAAAACCCTGAGGCCGCTTCATGTTTCTGTCTCTGTGTCCTCAGAGTCCAGAGGCCAGGTCACAGTGACTCAGCCTGGAGCAGTGAGCTCTGGTCCGGGAGGCTCCGTCACCATCACATGTAGAACCAGTCAGGATGTTTATAACTCTAACCGTTTAGCCTGGTACCAACAGAGAGATGGAGAAACTCCTAAACTACTTATTTACGCTGCTACCACTCGAGCATCAGGGATTCCAGATCGTTTTACAGGCAGTGGATCAAACTCTGACTTCACTCTGACCATCAGTGGAGTCCAGGCTGAAGATGCAGCAGTTTACTACTGTCAGAGTTATCACTATCTCAACAGCAAGAATGTGTTCACACAGTGAAAAAGCGTCGTACAAAAACCTCCCTCAGTCAGACTGAAGAGGAACTGAACTGACTGCTGCAGCTGGAAGCTACTGCAGAGACTGATACAGTTCACTGAGGACACACACACACACACACACACACACACACACACACACACACATCATAACACAAAATGGCATCAGGAGAAAATGTATCAAAACAGGTTTAATATCAAACATTGATGATCTTAAAATAAAATTACCTTCATTATCACTTCTTCTCTCAATCAAACTCAGAAAAAGGAAAAAGAAAAGGTCGACCTGATACAAATCGTTAAAATGTATTTTCACTGATTAGAAAGTTCAGCGTCTGAATGTCTAATGACACAGATGTTTTTTTCTCCGATGCCGTTTCTATTTTCCACAAAATCACCACTTGTTTGATCAGAATAACCTTTAGTGTCAAACCAGTAAATCATCTGCTCATATGCTGATGACATCCCATCATACATCACAAAACCCTGAGGCAGCTTCATGTTTCTGTCTCTGTGTCCTCAGAGTCCAGAGGCCAGGTCACAGTGACTCAGCCTGGAGCAGTGAGCTCTGGTCCGGGAGGCTCCGTCACCATCACATGTAGAACCAGTCAGGATGTTTATAACTCTAACCGTTTAGCCTGGTACCAACAGAGATGGAGAAACTCCTAAACTACTTATTTACGCTGCTACCACTCGAGCATCAGGGATTCCAGATCGTTTTACAGGCAGTGGATCAAACTCTGACTTCACTCTGACCATCAGTGGAGTCCAGGCTGAAGATGCAGCAGTTTACTACTGTCAGAGTTATCACTATCTCAACAGCAAGAATGTGTTCACACAGTGAAAAAGCGTCGTACAAAAACCTCCCTCAGTCAGACTGAAGAGGAACTGAACTGACTGCTGCAGCTGGAAGCTACTGCAGAGACTGATACAGTTCACTGAGGACACACACACACACACACACACACACACACACACACACACACATCATAACACAAAATGGCATCAGGAGAAAATGTATCAAAACAGGTTTAATATCAAACATTGATGATCTTAAAATAAAATTACCTTCATTATCACTTCTTCTCTCAATCAAACTCAGAAAAAGGAAAAAGAAAAGGTCGACCTGATACAAATCGTTAAAATGTATTTTCACTGATTAGAAAGTTCAGCGTCTGAATGTCTAATGACACAGATGTTTTTTTCTCCGATGCCGTTTCTATTTTCCACAAAATCACCACTTGTTTGATCAGAATAACCTTTAGTGTCAAACCAGTAAATCATCTGCTCATATGCTGATGACATCCCATCATACATCACAAAACCCTGAGGCCGCTTCATGTTTCTGTCTCTGTGTCCTCAGAGTCCAGAGGCCAGGTCACAGTGACTCAGCCTGGAGCAGTGAGCTCTGGTCCGGGAGGCTCCGTCACCATCACATGTAGAACCAGTCAGGATGTTTATAACTCTAACCGTTTAGCCTGGTACCAACAGAGAGATGGAGAAACTCCTAAACTACTTATTTACTATGCTACCACTCGAGCATCAGGGATTCCAGATCGTTTTACAGGCAGTGGATCAAACTCTGACTTCACTCTGACCATCAGTGGAGTCCAGGCTGAAGATGCAGCAGTTTACTACTGTCAGAGTCTTCACATTATCAACAGTCAGTATGTGTTCAAATCATAACACAATATGGCATTAGAAGAAAATGGATCAAAACTGGTTTAACATCAAAACACTGATGATCTTAAAATAAAATTACCTTCATTATCACTTCTTCTCTCAATCAAACTCAGAAAAGGGAATAAGAAAAGTTCGACCTGATACAAATCGTGTTAAAATGTTTATATACTGATTAGAAAGTTCAGCGTCTGAATGTCCAATGATACAGACGTTTTTTTTCCTCCAATGCTGTTTGTATTTTCCACAAAATCGCCAGTTGTTTAATCAGAATAAGTTCTAGTGTCAAACCAGTAAATCATCTGCTCATATGCTGATGACATCCCATCATACATCACAACCTGTTCAACTACATTCGTTCAGTCCATTAATCAGTCAGTAAAGGAGCAGTTTGTAGTAGGTCAGATGACAGTCACTTCACCCTAAGACTGGACAGATGTTAGAAGGTCGTCATAAAAAGAGAGATTAAAGTTATTTTATACTAGTGAAACTACAAATACTGTGATCATGCAGAGAAACGATGAAAACATTTCAATTCTAGTAAATCAGACAATACTACGCTAAATTTACATGTAAATAAATCCATTAATGTGAAACCCAGAAGCACATAATTAAAGACACAGGAAACTTTGAAATGAGGAAGATTAATTTTAACAGGAGAAATTAAATACCACAACATTATTGTTATTTTATGCATGAATATGAAGATGAAAAGCAAAGGCAGGGACATAAAGAGAACATAAAGATAGATGGATAAATCCCTCTACCACAATAAAAGACATGCATGCAGGTACATGAGGACAGACCGGCAGCAGTAAGACAGCGATGGCTAACAGCTGATATCAAGGATAATTCACCACCCAGACAGGCTGGACACTGACAGAGTGACCACTTGTCAGAAATTTGTTAAATAAGCTCAACATAAAACTATGAGTCCAGTTCTTTCATATTTGCTGTGATAGAGTTAAACTCTTGTTCAGCTTTAACAGAGACAGCTGACTGACTGAGAGGATTTTATTCTCACTGGGATAATACAGTTCCCTCTTACTATACTTTTTTAAAAACTGAACTGATATAGAGTTGTTCTTATGTTGACCACTGTCTGAGCAGAGAAGAAGCAAAACTATGTATAATATATTACATCAGACAGACACGTACATGTTTCATCAAGTTTACCCAAACATCAATGTATAATTCTCCAGTATTTGAAAATGATGAATATTTACTGATTTCTTGTGGAGGGTTTTAAGATGTTGTTTCTACAGGCACTGTAATGGTTTGACAGAAGTGTTGTGAGCCTGAAAACCAGAATATGTTAATAACAGCTGCCTCTTTCAACATTTAATTATGTGTTATTCAGAAATTCGAACAAACAGGAAACTAAATAAAAATCAAATTTTTCAAAATTCAAGACATAGTTTGGGGTTAGAGGAATTTGTTCCATGTCACGTCAGTTGCTGTACTTTAGGAAACTGACATTGATGTTAAAATACAATTCACCGTGAATAGATATCGCAAAGAATTTCATCTATTTTTTTGGAAAAAAATTTGTTTAGCGATCCGCTGACATCAACATCATCCTGACATGAAGGTTGATATAGAGTGAACGTCAAATCTCTTCACCCTGTATAATCTCAGAGATCATTTAAATAGTGGACTCTCTCAGCACTGATGGGAAACACCTGATGATACGTTGAGGACAGCTACAGTTCACTGACTCTGTGTGTTTGCATATGTGTCCTCCCTCTCTGCTCCCAGATGTTAAGAGGCCAGTGGTGATCAGTGACTGTCGTCGTACAAAAACCTCTGACCTCTCTGACTTTGACACCAACGATGTCACCAAACACTTTCTCAGTTTCCCCGTTTATGTAACGACTGGTTTAATCTTTAAAATTTGTTGACAGGTTATGTATAATTATTTCAGTTTTTCTTTGTGAAACATTAAAGATTTGAAAATAAAACTAATTTCTCTCTCAGCAAAACTCACTGAAAAAAGAAAAGAAAACTGCCTGAATCCCATCAAATGTAAATATTGATAACAGACACATATTTATAATTATTGTAGATTATTATCCCACAGGGATGTTTGAGAATGACAGAATGAATTTACAAATACATCCTCGGAGGAAACTTCTCCATGAAACTCAAGTCAAACCTATTAACTGATTACTAATGTTAGGAATTTTTGTTTTCCCTAGACTTACCATTTGAGAGTAAAATCTAAAAATTGTATCAATACATGGAAATATATGAAACAATGCGTGAAAACGTTTTCACAGAAAAAATGAAAATCAATATTGATAATACATGAAAATATGTGTTTAAAATTTCTGATAATTACTCTGATCAACTGATTGATCCATTGATGAACGACATCATCAGAGTGATCAATGTCCCTGCTGGAGTCAGTCAGAGCATTTCCATAGAGACACACTTTGCATCAGCAGCACCATGCTCCAGTGCTCTGGGAGACTTTATAGTCCTGACAGCTGAAGAC
Source organism: Istiophorus platypterus (assembly GCA_016859345.1). Taxonomy (NCBI): domain Eukaryota; kingdom Metazoa; phylum Chordata; class Actinopteri; order Istiophoriformes; family Istiophoridae; genus Istiophorus; species Istiophorus platypterus. The sequence continues at coordinate 21,522,307 of CM029127.1, read as the reverse complement.
TGGATGACTGACAGCTGTCCTTCATCACAACGGGAGCCACAGAAATCCTCCTCATCAAGAACATGACTCTGACCTCCGTCCTCATCTGGACTCTCCTCTGCTGCTGCTTCACAGGTAAAGTCCAGAGAATCCGACTCCTCTGCTCCATCGACGTCCGTCCCTCTGAAATGAAGCCGACAAAACCCTGAGGCCGCTTCATGTTTCTGTCTCTGTGTCCTCAGAGTCCAGAGGCCAGGTCACAGTGACTCAGCCTGGAGCAGTGAGATCTGGTCCGGGAGGCTCCGTCACCATCACATGTAGAACCAGTCAGGATGTTTATGTCAACAACAACAACAAACACCTTTTAGCCTGGTACCAACAGAGAGATGGAGAATCTCCTAAACTACTTATTTACCGTGCTACCACGCGAGCATCAGGGATTCCAGGTCGTTTTACAGGCAGTGGATCAAACTCTGACTTCACTCTGACCATCAGTGGAGTCCAGGCTGAAGATGCAGCAGTTTACTACTGTCAGAGTTTTCACTATCCCAACAGTCAGTATGTGTTCACACAGTGAAAAAGCGTCGTACAAAAACCTCCCTCAGTCAGACTGAAGAGGAACTGAACTGACTGCTGCAGCTGGAAGCTACTGCAGAGACTGATACAGTTCACTGAGGACACACACACACACACACACACACACACACACACACACACTCACTCACACACACACACACACACACACACACACAGCTACATCAAGTGGATTCAACACAACTGTCTCTTTAATGACCACTAAAAAAAATGTGTAAAAAAAAAGTTTAAGGACAGAAAAGATTTTCTTTGAAATCAAATCATTTCATCTATCACACGTTCTCACCATCCATTAATATCCATTAGAAATAACATGTTACCACTGAATTTGTAAATGAACCCAGAGGAGCCAACTTGGCACAATTAATGACAAGAGGCTTGTTCATGACCTTTGACCTCAGTTGGGTTGCAGCTATTTCAGATTTGAATAGAAAATAATAAAATAGAAATATGAAAACACAGATCAGCATCAGAACTTCTCACCAGTCAGGTAGAACTGAAGAAGCCTTTTGGATAAGAAGTAAAACGTGACCAGACTGTTGTAGATTCATTTAAAGGTCATTTCTAAAGGACCTTCACTCGTCCTTTTTGCCAACATTCATCCAACCTGATCCAGGAAACCACGGCAACATGGAGACATCATGTTGAACTTACAGAAATAAATGATCTCAGCTATTTTTATTAAAATCACTACAAAGAAAAAGAAAATGATCATTTTAACTAATTATATTGTAGCTTTCTCTTAACACTTACTAACTCACTACCGAACAAGACATCTATTCAAACAATATGCTTGGAAATATTGTTCTATATATATATATATGTATATTCAATCATAAAAATCAGAAATTCTTCTGCAAGTTCTTTATGTCATATCCATTTTGTTAATAATAGAATATTTTCAGCATAATTTTAATTCCTTGAATCTCTGTTCAGAATTTTGCAGATTTGGTTAAAGATAATTCAATTCTAAGCTTAACTTGATCTTTTTAACTCCTGATTTATCATATTACTGTGAAATCAAAACATTATCATGCTTTAGTCACTGACTAAATTGATTTCAAATTAAAATGAACAGTACAAATTAATATCTGTCCTTCATTATATTTTACCAATACTAATAAATGTCAAATAAAACTTCTGTTTAAATAGTGAAGTCATGGAAACATTTTTGAGTTGAAGAAAAACTTCTTTATTATTTGAAAATGACGACAGTCTCACAACAGTATGAAGAAGAAAACGACTATTCAAATCTTTATTTAGTCTGATGAGAGAAAGACAAAGAGAGAGTATCAGAGTAAAACCAGTAGCAGGGTCCCAGTGAGTCATTCAGAACAGGGAACACTGGTCTCTCCTCAGGGTCTCTGAGACCAGAGTCTGGGAGCCCTGGGTGGCCTCACAGGTCACAGAGCCCACCTTCCTCCACTGGTCTGCAGGAGCCTCAGGGTGCTGCTCCAGCTGTAGAGGCCGTCCTTCTCCAGCACCCCAGGGCTCCTGCTCTCCTCCCAGCTGCTGCTGCCGCTGCTGCCGTCCACCTTCCAGGCCAGACTCCAGTCTGAGGGAAGCCCTTGTTGGCCAGGCACATCAGCGTGGCCTTCCCTGCTGCTGCAGCTCCTCGCTGGAGGGGGCAGCACCGTCAGTGGGACGGGCATCACCTAGAGACAGCAATCAGCTTAGAGGACAGGGACCGCACGGCTGTCAATCAAACACAGGACACTTGGACACCTTTACTGTGTGGGGGTGATTTTCTCCTTTAAGGAGTTTCTGTCACATGGTTTTTCTGCTCCACCGGTCGCTCACTCACACATTGTTTCACTTCCCTTGAAGAAGCCTCTCATGCACATCAGCACAGACACAACCATCATACAGTTTGACCTCAAATACTTTAAACTACAATGAAAATTAAATGAAACAATAACAGTTGTAAACATTCTTAATTGAATCTGAAGAAAAATCTTTGATTTAAATTACTTTTCCATCAGCGAAAATATTTTCAAATGCATAAAATAATCTGACAACCCTCAATTGTACTTCATGTGGAAACTAATCAACAATTAGCAAATTATACATCGATTTCAAACTGTACTGAAAACAATATATAAGAGAATAAAGGAACCACAGATTTTCTAACATTTTCAAATCCCCATCTCTGTCCTCATTCTGTTCAAATTTATCCGAACAAAGTGAAATTTAATTCATATTGAAAAAAATATTCTTCATTCTGGAAAATTAAAATTGAATCTTAGAAACCATGTTTAAAAAGGAATTGAAGTTTTATCTTTCATACATCTGGACTTAACTTTCAGCATGAGAGTAATGTGTAAAGAAAACGTTCAGTAAAGCTGCTCTGACTTCAATAACAACATAAAAATATAAATACCCAAAGTATTGAGAAAAATAATAATAATCATATCTGCTGCAAACATTTGAAAACTGGATTTAGCACATTACCTCATATTAATATCTTTAGTAGTAGAGAAAAAACTTACTTCCAATATCCAGTCTGGTTCCTCCACCAAAAGTCAACCACAGTGATACAAACTCATTGAGCCGTCGTACAAAAACCTCTGACTGTAGAACGACACGGCTCTGACTCTGAAACTAACAAACTCACTAGAATTAGTCCGGTTTTAAAAATCTGAGCTGGTTTTAAACCCGACAACAACACAGAATCAAAAATGTTCAAGATCTATTCATTTTTTCATATAAATGTCATTTTCAAGAAATATAAACCTTTTGTAGCAAAAACTGTTAAATGTGAGAAAAGACTGTGCATAATTCAGAAGCAAAAAATCAATATTACATGAAATGATGTATTAACACATCTTGATTAAGACTCAGATGGAAAAAAAATGATGCTGATGATATGATCATTTATAAGTGTAATCCTGAAAATGCTATTTTCAAGTTTTCATCCAGTCTGGTTTCTCTACCAAAGGTCCACCTCAGTGACACAACCTCATTGAGCCATAGTACAAAAACCTCTCAGTGTAAAGAACCATGGCTCTCAGACTCTTAAACTAATGATTCTCATTGTAAGATAAAACATCAGGGTGTCAGAATGCTTGATAAATTAAAGAATAGATAATTTTATTCTATATTTTCTGTCTCAAGATAATTTAGTTCTGAATTTAGAAAGTTAAATTTGTTGGAATAAAGTGTTCAATTGATGCATTCTGAGGAAAATAAACTCATTTTTTAAGGTTAATTGATAAATGAACAAAGTTCAAAAATTACTTCATCAAAATTCAGTCTGGCAGTGATGTTGATTTATTTAGTAGAGAAATTAGTGGGAGTTTATGACAGACCATATTTTGAAGTAAAATTTCTCCACTATACTTTGGCCAAGTTCACAAAGAGAGTAGCATTAAAACATTTCCAATGTTTGTCCTGATAAAGTGATTGATCCATTGATGAACAGCATCATCAGAGTGATCACAGTCCCTGCTGGAGTCAGTCAGAGCATTTCCATAGCGAGACACTTTGCATCAGCAGCACCATGCTCCAGTGCTCTGGGAGACTTTATAGTCCTGAGAGCTGAAGACTGGATGACTGACAGCTGTCCTTCATCACAACGGGAGCCACAGAAATCCTCCTCATCAAGAACATGACTCTGACCTCCGTCCTCATCTGGACTCTCCTCTGCTGCTGCTTCACAGGTAAAGTCCAGAGAATCCGACTCCTCTGCTCCATCAACGTCCGTCCCTCTGAAATGAAGCCGACAAAACCCTGAGGCCGCTTCATGTTTCTGTCTCTGTGTCCTCAGAGTCCAGAGGCCAGGTCACAGTGACTCAGCCTGGAGCAGTGAGCTCTGGTCTGGGAGGCTCCGTCACCATCACATGTAGAACCAGTCAGAATGTTTATGTCTACGACAACAAACACTATTTAGCCTGGTACCAACAGAGAGATGGAGAATCTCCTAAACTACTTATTTACTATGCTACCATTCGAGCATCTGGGATTCCAGATCGTTTTACAGGCAGTGGATCAAACTCTGACTTCACTCTGACCATCAGTGGAGTCCAGGCTGAAGATGCAGCAGTTTACTACTGTCAGAGTTTTCACTATCTCAACAGCAAGGATGTGTTCACACAGTGAGCGTCGTACAAAAACCTCCCTCAGTCAGACTGAAGAGGAACTGAACTGACTGCTGCAGCTGGAAGCTACTGCAGAGACTGATACCGTTCACTGAGGACACACACACACACACACACACACACACACACACACACACACACACACACATGCATTGTACAGACAAATTCCAAGTGAATGAAATGGACTGAACATGTGACAAAACAAGTTTTTATCAAAAATTACTTTTTTGATCAATACATTTGCCATTCACTCACATCCAATTATAATCATATGTTTGCTTTTGATTTGTAAATAATTCAATCTGTAACAGTTAATGAGAAACGGCCTTGTCATGACCTTTGACCTCAGCTCCACAACGGATGACATCTATCCCAAATATTAGTTTTTGGAAAACAACATGAAAACACAGATCAGCATCAGAAACCTTTATGTTCCAAGATGATACAAACAAAACTCAATCATCTGTCAAATCTCATAAAAATGTGTCTTAAGTATGTAAACCAATAGTATCTAAGGAAAAAAACCTCATATTAACTGAAAAGATCAAAAGACAAAAGAAAACTGGGATTGACTGGATATAACTACATCTAATTATATATATATAATTATAAGTGTATAAACTACCAAAGCATATGCAGCAACACACTCTCTGACATGCATCTCAAAAACCCAACAAACATATTTAGATTGAAAGTTGCCATAATTTCTCCAGTCTCTCTCCATCCAGTAACTGTAATAGAGCTTTCAATCGTATCACATGATCTTCCTCAGCAGATGGAGTTGTCCAGCTGTCAGTGATATGTAGATGTTCAAATTCCCATTCCTCCGAGTCTTTCTGGGACTTCTTGCCCATGTCGACATGGAGCTTAAAGAAATCCCATGACAACATGACAAACAGGTTCAAGTAATTTGAGCCAAATCTCCATAACTGCTACTAAATGGACCTTGTGTTGAAATGGTTTCCATTGTCAAGCTGGAACTTTCTACCTCAACTTTTAAATGAAAATTGAGGCGACGTTCTTGAAGATCAGCATGACGACCTTCAGAAACTCACATTACTGCTCACAGCTGTTACTACGTGAACTTGAGACAAGGAAACCTGTCCGACTGTGACTGATGATGACTTCCATGATGACTGGCTCTTTCCCAGAGGTGGGCCAAGTATTATCTGAAAACTGTACTCAGGTACAAGTACTGTTACTTTGTAAAAACAAGCTCTCAAGTAAAAATATTCATCAAAGTAACTACTTGAGTTAGAAAACAAAAGTATAGACTGAAAAAAACAGTTAAGTAATGGGTAATTTAATGAACAAAGAGAAGAAAATACCAGCAAATGTTTGTCTTTCCTTCATTTCAACCACACAAGGTGATGACATATCACGTCATCATCTACTGACTAGATCCTCTGTAACATATACACCAGGAAATATTCTGGTCCGTATCTCTCACGTGTGATTACATTAATATTATAACACTCTATTACTTACACCTATAAGTAAAAACCTGTTTTAAACCACTTTCTGTGCTTTTTTTCTATATCATATTATGATTTGGTAAATAAACCAGAAAATCAGAAAACGCATGAACCATGACCCAGAGTGTCAACATGTTACAGTGTCTATAAACTATGTTAACTCCAGTAAAGTTGTCCTGAGCTCCAGGTCCCATCACAACCCCCCCCCCCCCCGACCAGGTTTGAGCCCCCCTCACATCCACCATAGTCTGGTTTTAAAAATCTCAGCTGGTTTTAAACCCGACAACAACACAGAATCAAAAATGTTCAAGATCTATTCATTTTTTCATATAAATGTCATTTTTGAAGAAATAGAAACCTTTTGTAGCAAAAAAGTTCAAATTGAGAAAAGACTGTGCATAATTCAGAAGCAAAAAATCAATATTACATGAAATGATGTATTAACACATCTTGATTGATACTCAGATGGAAATAATTAGTTTATCACTTGATGCGGATTATATGATCATTTATAATTGTAATCCTGAAAATGCTATTTTCAAGTTTTCATCCAGTCTGGTTTCTCTACCAAAGGTCCACCTCAGTGACTCAACCTCATTGAGCCATAGTACAAAAACCTCTCAGTGTAAAGAACCATGGCTCTCGGACTCTTAAACTAATAATTCTCATTGTAAGATAAAACATCAGGGTGTCAGAATGCTTGATAAATTAAAGGATAGATAATTTTATTCTATATTTTCTGTCTCAAGATTATTTAGTTCTGAATTGAGAAAGTTAAGTTTTTTGGAATAAAGTGTTCAATTGATTCATTCTGAGGAAAATAAACCAATTTTTTAAGGTTAATTGATAATTGAATGAAATTCGTCAATTACTTCATCAAAATTCAGTCTGGCAGTAATGTTGAGTTATTTAGTAGAGAAATTAGTGGGAGTTTATGACGGACCATATTTTGAAGTAAAATTTCTCCACTATACTTTGGCCAAGTTCACAAAGAAAGTAGCATTAAAACATTTCCAATGTTTGCTTGATAAAGTGATTGATCCATTGATGAACAACATCATCAAAGTGATCAATGTCCCTGCTGGAGTCAGTCAGAGCATTTCCATAGAGAGACACACTTTGCATCAGCAGCACCATGCTCCAGTGCTCTGGGAGACTTTATAGTCCTGAGAGCTGAAGACTGGATGACTGACAGCTGTCCTTCATCACAACGGGAGCCACAGAAATCCTCCTCATCAAGAACATGACTCTGACCTCCGTCCTCATCTGGACTCTCCTCTGCTGCTGCTTCACAGGTAAAGTCCAGAGAATCCGACTCCTCTGCTCCATCAACGTCCGTCCCTCTGAAATGAAGCCGACAAAACCCTGAGGCCGCTTCATGTTTCTGTCTCTGTGTCCTCAGAGTCCAGAGGCCAGGTCACAGTGACTCAGCCTGGAGCAGTGAGATCTGGTCTGGGAGGCTCCGCCACCATCACATGTAGAACCAGTCAGAATGTTAATGTCTACAACAACAAGCACTATTTAGCCTGGTACCAACAGAGAGAACGAGAAACTCCTAAACTACTTATTTACTTTGCTACCACTCGAGAATCAGGGATTCCAGATCGTTTTACAGGCAGTGGATCAAACTCTGACTTCACTCTGACCATCAGTGGAGTCCAGGCTGAAGATGCAGCAGTTTACTACTGTCAGAGTTTTCACTATCTCAACAGCAAGGATGTGTTCACACAGTGAAAAAGCGTCGTACAAAAACCTCCCTCAGTCAGACTGAAGAGGAACTGAACTGACTGCTGCAGCTGGAAGCTACTGCAGAGACTGATACAGTTCACTGAGGACACACACACACACACACACACACACACACACACACACACACACACACACACACATCATAACACAAAATGGCATCAGGAGAAAATGTATCAAAACAGGTTTAATATCAAACACTGATGATCTTGAAATAAAATTACCTTCATTATCACTTCTTCTCTCAATCAAACTCAGAAAGAGGAAAAAGAAAAGGTCGACCTGATACAAATCGTTAAAATGTATATTCACTGATTAGAAAGTTCAGCGTCTGAATGTCTAATGACACAGATGTTTTTTTCTCCGATGCCGTTTCTATTTTCCACAAAATCACCACTTGTTTGATCAGAATAACCTTTAGTGTCAAACCAGTAAATCATCTGCTCATATGCTGATGACTTCCCATCATACATCACGAAACCCTGAGGCCGCTTCATGTTTCTGTCTCTGTGTCCTCAGAGTCCAGAGGCCAGGTCACAGTGACTCAGCCTGGAGCAGTGAGCTCTGGTCTGGGAGGCTCCGTCACCATCACATGTAGAACCAGTCAGAATGTTTATAACTCTGACCGTTTATCCTGGTACCAACAGAGAGATGGAGAATCTCCTAAACTACTTATTTACGATGCTACCACTCGAGCATCAGGGATTCCAGATCGTTTTACAGGCAGTGGATCAAACTCCTACTTCACTCTGACCATCAGTGGAGTCCAGGCTGAAGATGCAGCAGTTTACTACTGTCAGAGTCTTCACTATCTCAACAGCAAGGATGTGTTCACACAGTGAAAAAGCGTCGTACAAAAACCTCCCTCAGTCAGACTGAAGAGGAACTGAACTGACTGCTGCAGCTGGAAGCTACTGCAGAGACTGATACAGTTCACTGAGGACACACACACACATACACACACACACACACACACACACACACACATGCATTGTACAGACAAATTCCAAGTGAATGAAATGGACTGAACATGTATAAAAAAGAGTTTGTTTTCAAAAATTACTTTTTTGATCAATACATTTGCCATTCACGCACATCCAATTATAATCATATGTTTGCTTTTGATTTGTAAATAATTCAATCTGTAACAGTTAATGAGAAACAGCCTTGTCATGACCTTTGACCTCAGCTCCACAACGGATGACATCTATCTCAAATATTAGTTTTTGGAAAACAACATGAAAACACAGATCAGCATCAGAAACCTTAATGTTCCAAGATGATACAAACAAAACTCAATCATCTGTCAAATGTCATAAAAATGTGTCTTAAGTATGTAAACCAATAGTATCTAAGGAAAAAACCTCATATTAACTGAAAAGATCAAAAGACAAAAGGAAAACGGGATTGACTGGATATAACTATATCTACATATGTATATATATATATATATATATATATATATAGGTATAAGTGTATAAGTGTATAAGTGTATAAACTACCAAAGCATATGCAGCAACACACTCTCTGACATGCATCTCAAAAACCCAACAAACATATTTAGATTGAAAGTTGCCATAATTTCTCCAGTCTCTCTCCATCCAGTAACTGTAACAGAGCTTTCAATCGTATCACATGATCTTCCTCAGCAGATGGAGTTGTCCAGCTGTCAGTGATATGTAGATGTTCAAATTCCCATTCCTCCGAGTCTTTCTGGGACTTCTTGCCCATGTCGACATGGAGCTTAAAGAAATCCCATGACAACATGACAAACAGGTTCAAGTAATTTGAGCCAAATCTCCATAACTGCTACTAAATGGACCTTGTGTTGAAATGGTTTTCATTGTCAAGCTGGAACTTTCTACCTCAACTTTTAAATGAAAATTGAGGCGACGTTCTTGAAGATCAGCATGACGACCTTCAGAAACTCACATTACTGCTCACAGCTGTCACTACGTGAACTTGAGACAAGGAAACCTGTCCGACTGTGACTGATGATGACTTCCATGATGACTGGCTCTTTCCCAGAGGTGGGCCAAGTATTATCTGAAAACTGTACTCAGGTACAAGTACTGTTACTTTGTAAAAACAAGCTCTCAAGTAAAAATATTCATCAAAGTAACTACTTGAGTTAGAAAACAAAAGTATAGACTGAAAAAAACACTTGAGTAGCGACTAATTAAATGAACAAAGAGAAGAAAATACCAGAAAATGTTTGTCTTTCCTTCATTTCAACCACACAAGGTGATGACATATCACATCATCATCTACTGACTAGATCCTCTGTGACATATACACCAGGAAATATTCTGGTCAGTATCTCTCACGTGTGATTACATTAATATTATAACACTCTATTACTTACACCTATAAGTAAAAACCTGTTTTAAACCACTTTCTGTGCTTTTTTTCTATATCATATTATGATTTGGTAAATAAACCAGAAAATCAGAAAACGCATGAACCATGACCCAGAGTGTCAACATGTTACAGTGTCTATAAACTATGTTAACTCCAGTAAAGTTGTCCTGAGCTCCAGGTCCCATCACAACCCCCCCCCCCGACCAGGTTTGAGCCCCCCTCACATCCATCAACAAAACTTAATCAAAGCTACAGTGTGCAATGTTTTTCAAACGTTTTCAGTTGAAATATTCTACATAAAAGATTTTATTGTGGAGAGGTGCTGTCACAGGTTCCTGGAACCAGACTCACTGACCAGCCTGGCAGCAGACCAGACATGTTCCTTCTTAAAGTCTTAGAACGAGCCTCGCCCTTCCAACCAATCAGAGAAGGCCTAAGTCAGGGCTGCAGCAGCTGAGACAGCCAACACCACGAGGACGTAGGTGAGGGGCTGGGCTTGATCCACCGCCTGTAAAACGAACCACTGCAGGTAGAGGGAGGTGGGAGGAGCAGAGCGGTTTGCTTTGGAGTCTCTTGCTACCACTAGCTTGATTTACAGAACTTGCATATTGTAGTTGAAAGTACATGTAATAGACTGAATGTCATTGTTCCCATCCACCTCTGCAAAACACAAGCACATGAGTTAATATGATGATAAGAATCTATGAGATATTGCAATACCCTTATTATGGCATCTTTTAGCCCATAATCTTATGGAAACTAAAGCAGAATTTCTTGCCTCCCCCACCTCAATGTTCATTTGAGATGTTAAACTCAGCCAAGTATTGGCTCTGCTCTCTTTTGAATAAAGTAATTGGATTTCCATGTAAAAGGAAAAGTGCATTTAATCACTGTAGATGATTCACTTTGCAAATAACAAATGAAAGTCCCTGCTGGAGTCAGTCAGAGCATTTCCATAGAGACACACTTTGCATCAGCAGCACCATGCTCCAGTGCTCTGGGAGACTTTATAGTCCTGAGAGCTGAAGACTGGATGACTGACAGCTGTCCTTCATCACAACGGGAGCCACAGAAATCCTCCTCATCAAGAACATGACTCTGACCTCCGTCCTCATCTGGACTCTCCTCTGCTGCTGCTTCACAGGTAAAGTCCAGAGAATCCGACTCCTCTGCTCTATCAATGTCCGTCCCTCTGAAATGAAGCCGACAAAACCCTGAGGCCGCTTCATGTTTCTGTCTCTGTGTCCTCAGAGTCCAGAGGCCAGGTCACAGTGACTCAGCCTGGAGCAGTGAGCTCTGGTCTGGGAGGCTCCGTCACCATCACATGTAGAACCAGTCAGAATGTTTATAGCTCTAACTATTTAGCCTGGTACCAACAGAGAGATGGAGAATCTCCTAAACTACTTATTTACTATGCTACCACTCGAGCATCAGGGATTCCAGATCGTTTTACAGGCAGTGGATCAAACTCTGACTTCACTCTGACCATCAGTGGAGTCCAGGCTGAAGATGCAGCAGTTTACTACTGTCAGAGTTTTCACTATCCCAACAGTCAGTGGTTGTTCACACAGTGAAAAAGCGTCGTACAAAAACCTCCCTCAGTCAGACTGAAGAGGAACTGAACTGACTGCTGCAGCTGGAAGCTACTGCAGAGACTGATACAGTTCACTGAGGACACACACACACACACACACACACACACACACACACACACACACATCATAACACAAAATGGCATCAGGAGAAAATGTATCAAAACACGTTTAATATCAAACATTGATGATCTTAAAATAAAATTACCTTCATTATCACTTCTTCTCTCAATCAAACTCAGAAAAAGGAAAAAGAAAAGGTCGACCTGATACAAATCGTTAAAATGTATATTCACTGATTAGAAAGTTCAGCGTCTGAATGTCTAATGACACAGATGTTTTTTTCTCCGATGCCGTTTCTATTTTCCACAAAATTACCAGTTGTTTAATTAGAATAAGTTTTAGTGTCAAACCAGTAAATCATCTGCTCATATGCTGATGACATCCCATCATACATCACAAAAACCTGAGGCCGCTTCATGTTTCTGTCTCTGTGTCCTCAGAGTCCAGAGGCCAGGTCACAGTGACTCAGCCTGGAGCAGTGAGCTCTGGTCTGGGAGGCTCCGTCACCATCACATGTAGAACCAGTCAGGATGTTTTTGTCTATGACAACAAACACAGTTTAGCCTGGTACCAACAGAGAGATGGAGAATCTCCTAAACTACTTATTTACCTTGCTACGTATCAAGCATCAGGGATTCCAGATCGTTTTACAGGCAGTGGATCAAACTCTGACTTCACTCTGACAATCAGTGGAGTCCAGGCTGAAGATGCAGCAGTTTACTACTGTCAGAGTTTTCACATTATCAACAGTCAGTATGTGTTCAAATCATAACACAATATGGCATTAGAAGAAAATGGATCAAAACTGGTTTAATATCAAAACACTGATGATCTTAAAATAAAATTACCTTCATTATCACTTCTTCTCTCAATCAAACTCAGAAAAGGGAAAAAGAAAAGGTTGACCTGATACAAATCGTGTTAAAATTTTTATATAGTGATTAGAAAGTTCAGCGTCTGAATCTCTAATGATACAGATGTTTTTTTTCTCCATTTCCATTTCTATTTTCCACAAAATTACCAGTTGTTTAATTAGAATAAGTTTTAGTGCCAAACCAGCAAATCATCTGCTCATATGCTGATGACATCCCATCATACATCACAACCTGTTCAACTACATTCGTTCAGTCCATTAATCAGTCAGTAAAGGAGCAGTTTGTAGTAGGTCAGATGACAGTCACTTCACCCTAAGACTGGACAGATGTTAGAAGGTCGTCATAAAAAGAGAGATTAAAGTTATTTTATACTAGTGAAACTATAAATACTGTGATCATGCAGAGAAACGATGAAAACATTTCAATTCTAGTAAATCAGATAATACTACGCTAAATTTAAATGTAAATAAATCCATTAATGTGAAACCCAGAAGCACATAATTAAAGACACAGGAAACTTTGAAATGAGGAAGATTAATTTTAACAGGAGAAATTAAATACCACAACATTATTGTTATTTTATGCATGAATATGAAGATGAAAAGCAAAGGCAGGGACATAAAGAGAACATAAAGATAGATGGATAAATCCCTCTACCACAATAAAAGACATGCATGCAGGTACATGAGGACAGACCGGCAGCAGTAAGACAGCGATGGCTAACAGCTGATATCAAGGATAATTCACCACCCAGACAGGCTGGACACTGACAGAGTGACCACTTGTTAGAAATTTGTTAAATAAGCTCCACATAAAACTATGAGTCCAGTTCTTTCATATTTGCTGTGATAGAGTTAAACTCTTGTTCAGCTTTAACAGAGGCAGCTGACTGACTGAGAGGATTTTATTCTCACTGGGATAATACAGTTCCCTCTTACTATACTTTGTTAAAAACTGAACTGATATAGAGTTGTTCTTATGTTGACCACTGTCTGAGCAGAGAAGAAGCAAAACTATGTATAATATATTACATCAGACAGACACATACATGTTTCATCAAGTTTACCCAAACATCAATGTATAATTCTCCAGTATTTGAAAATGATGAATATCTACTGATTTCTTGTGGAGGGTTTTAAGATGTTGTTTCTACAGGCACTGTAATGGTTTGACAGAAGTGTTGTGAGCCTGAAAACCAGAATATGTTAATAACAGCTGCCTCTTTCAACATTTAATTATGTGTTATTCAGAAATTCGAACAAACAGGAAACTAAATAAAAATCAAATTTTTCAAAATTCAAGACATAGTTTGGGGTTAGAGGAATTTGTTCCATGTCACGTCAGTTGCTGTACTTTAGGAAACTGACATTGATGTTAAAATACAATTCACCTTGGATAGATATTGCAAAGAATTTGATGTATTCGTTACGTAAAAAATTTGTTTAGCGATCCGCTGACATCAACATCATCCTGACATGAAGGTTGATATAGAGTGAACGTCAAATCTCTTCACCCTGTATAATCTCAGAGATGATTTAAATAGTGGACTCTCTCAGCACTGATGGGAAACACCTGATGATACGTTGAGGACAGCTACAGTTCACTGACTCTGTGTGTTTGCATATGTGTCCTCCCTCTCTGCTCCCAGATGTTAAGAGGCCAGTGGTGATCAGTGACTGTCGTCGTACAAAAACCTCTGACCTCTCTGACTTTGACACCAACGATGTCACCAAACACTTTCTCAGTTTCCCCGTTTATGTAACGACTGGTTTAATCTTTAAAATTTGTTGACAGGTTATGTATAATTATTTCAGTTTTTCTTTGTGAAACATTAAAGATTTGAAAGTAAAACTAATTTCTCTCTCAGCAAAACTCACTGAAAAAGGAAAAGAAAACTGCCTGAATCCCATCAAATGTAAATATTGATAACAGACACATATTTATAATTATTGTAGATTATTATCCCACAGGGATGTTTGAGAATGACAGAATGAATTTACAAACACATCCTCGGAGGAAACTTCTCCATGAAACTCAAGTCAAACCTATTAACTGATTACTAATGTTAGGAATTTTTGTTTTCCCTAGACTTACCATTTGAGAGTAAAATTTAAAATATGTATAGATACATGGAAATATATGAAACAATGCGTGAAAACGTTTTCACAGAAAAAATGAAAATCAATATTGATAATACATGAAAATATGTGTTTAAAATTTCTGATAATTACTCTGATCAACTGATTGATCCATTGATGAACGACATCATCAGAGTGATCACAGTCCCTGCTGGAGTCAGTCAGAGCATTTCCATAGAGACACACTTTGCATCAGCAGCACCATGCTCCAGTGCTCTGGGAGACTTTATAGTCCTGAGAGCTGAAGACTGGATGACTGACAGCTGTCCTTCATCACAACGGGAGCCACAGAAATCCTCCTCATCAAGAACATGACTCTGACCACCGTCCTCATCTGGACTCTCCTCTGCTGCTGCTTCACAGGTAAAGTCCAGAGAATCCGACTCCTCTGCTCCATCAACGTCCGTCCCTCTGAAATGAAGCCGACAAAACCCTGAGGCCGCTTCATGTTTCTGTCTCTGTGTCCTCAGAGTCCAGAGGCCAGGTCACAGTGACTCAGCCTGGAGCAGTGAGATCTGGTCTGGGAGGCTCCGTCACCATCACATGTAGAACCAGTCAGGATGTTTATGGTTCTAGCTATTTAAACTGGTACCAACAGAGAGATGGAGAATCTCCTAAACTACTTATTTACTATGCTACCACTCGAGCATCAGGGATTCCAGATCGTTTTACAGGCAGTGGATCAAACTCTGACTTCACTCTGACCATCAGTGGAGTCCAGGCTGAAGATGCAGCAGTTTACTACTGTCAGAGTCTTCACTATCTCAACAGTCAGTGGTTGTTCACACAGTGAAAAAGCGTCGTACAAAAACCTCCCTCAGTCAGACTGAAGAGGAACTGAACTGACTGCTGCAGCTGGAAGCTACTGCAGAGACTGATACAGTTCACTGAGGACTCACACACACACACACTTGGCACAATTAATGACAAGAGGCTTGTTCATGACCTTTGACCTCAGTTGAGTTGCAGCTATTTCATGTTTAAACAGTAAATAAAAAAATAGAAATACGAAAACACAGATCAGCATCAGAACTTCTCACCAGTCAGGTAGAACTGAAGAAGCCTTTTGGATAAGAAGTAAAACGTGACCAGACTGTTGTAGATTCATTTAAAGGTCATTTCTAAAGGACCTTCACTCGTCCTTTTTGCCAACATTCATCCAATCTGATCCAGGAAACCACGGCAACATGGAGACATCATGTTGAACTTACAGAAATAAATGATCTCAGCTATTTTTATTAAAATCACTACAAAGAAAAAGAAAATGATCATTTTAACTAATTATATTGTAGCTTTCTCTTAACACTTACTAACTCACTACCGAACAAGACATCTATTCAAACAATATGCTTGGAAATATTGTTCTTTATATATGTATATGTATATTCAATCATAAAAATGAGAAATTCTTCTGCAAGTTCTTTATGTCATATCCATTTTGTTAATAATAGAATATTTTCAGCATAATTTTAATTCCTTGAATCTCTGTTCAGAAATTTGCAGATTTGGTTAAAGATAATTCAATTCTAAGCTTAACTTGATCTTTTTAACTCCTGATTTATCATATTACTGTGAAATTAAAACATTATCATGCTTTAGTCACTGACTAAATTGATTTCA
The DNA here is from genome assembly GCA_016859345.1 of Istiophorus platypterus. Lineage (NCBI taxonomy): Eukaryota > Metazoa > Chordata > Actinopteri > Istiophoriformes > Istiophoridae > Istiophorus > Istiophorus platypterus. The sequence continues at coordinate 21,505,767 of CM029127.1, read as the reverse complement.
AATTAAAATGAACAGTACAAATTAATATCTGTCCTTCATTATATTTTACCAATACTAATAAATGTCAAATAAAACTTCTGTTTAAATAGTGAAGTCATGGAAACATTTTTGAGTTGAAGAAAAACTTCTTTATTATTTGAAAATGACGACAGTCTCACAACAGTATGAAGAAGAGAAAACGACTATTCAAATCTTTATTTAGTCTGATGAGAGAAAGACAAAGAGAGAGTATCAGAGTAAAACCAGTAGCAGGGTCCCAGTGAGTCATTCAGAACAGGGAACACTGGTCTCTCCTCAGGGTCTCTGAGACCAGAGTCTGGGAGCCCTGGGTGGCCTCACAGGTCACAGAGCCCACCTTCCTCCACTGGTCTGCAGGGAGCCTCAGGGTGCTGCTCCAGCTGTAGAGGCCGTCCTTCTCCAGCACCCCGGGGCTCCTGCTCTCCTCCCAGCTGCTGCTGCCGCTGCTGCTGCCGTCCACCTTCCAGGCCAGACTCCAGTCTGAGGGGAAGCCCTTGTTGGCCAGGCACATCAGCGTGGCCTTCCCCTGCTGCTGCAGCTCCTCGCTGGAGGGGGGCAGCACCGTCAGGGTGGGACGGGCATCACCTAGGAGACAGCAATCAGCTTAGAGGACAGGGACCGCACGGCTGTCAATCAAACACAGGACACTTGGACACCTTTACTGTGTGGGGGGTGATTTTCTCCTTTAAGGAGTTTCTGTCACATGGTTTTTCTGCTCCACCGGTCGCTCACTCACACATTGTTTCACTTCCCTTGAAGAAGCCTCTCATGCACATCAGCACAGACACAACCATCATACAGTTTGACCTCAAATACTTTAAACTACAATGAAAATTAAATGAAACAATGACAGTTGTAAACATTTTTGATTGAAACTGAAGAAAAATCTTAGATTTAAATTACTTTTCCATCAGCGAAAATATTTTCAAATGCATAAAATAATCTGACAACACTCAGTTGTACTTCATGTGGAAACTAATCAACAATTAGCGAATTATACATCGATTTCAAACTGTACTGAAAACAATATATAAGAGAATAAAGGAACCACAGATTTTCCAACATTTTCAAATCCCCATCTCTGTCCTCATTCTGTTCAAATTTATCTGAACAAAGTGAAATTTAATTCATATTGAAAGAAAATATACTTATATATACAGAAACCATGTTTAAAAAGGAATTGAAGTTTTATCTTTCATACATCTGGACTTAACTTTCAGCATGAGAGTAATGTGTAAAGAAAACGTTCAGTAAAGCTTTTCTGACTTCAATAACAACATAACAATATAAATACCAAAAGTATTGAGAAAAATAACAATAATCTTATCTGCTGCAAAAATTTGAAAACCGGATTTAGCACGTTACCTCATATTAATATCTTTAGTGTTAGAGAAAAAACTTACTTCCAATATCCAGTCTGGTTCCTCCACCAAACGTGTACCACAGTGATACAAACTCATTGAGCCGTCGTACAAAAACCTCTGACTGTAGAACGACACGGCTCTGACTCTGAAACTAACAAACTCACTAGAATTAGTCTGGTTTTAAAAATCTCAGCTGGTTTTGAACCCGACAACAACACAGAATCAAAAATGTTCAAGATCTATTCATTTTTTCATATAAATGTTATTTTTGAAGAAATAGAAACCTTTTGTAGCAAAAAAGTTCAATGTGAGAAAAGACGGTGCATAATTCAGAAGCAAAAAATCCATAGTACATGAAATGATGTATTAACACATCTTGATTAAGACTCAGATGGAAAAATTTGTTTATCACTTGATGCTGATGATATGATCATTTATAATTGTAATCCTGAAAATGCTATTGTCAAGTTTTCATCCAGTCTGGTTTCTCTACCAAAGGTCCACCTCAGTGACACAACCTCATTGAGCCATAGTACAAAAACCTCTCAGTGTAAAGAACCATGGCTCTCATACTCTTAAACTAATAATTCTCATTGTAAGATAAAACATCAGGGTGTCAGAATGCTTGATAAATTAAAGGATAGATAATTTTATTCTATATTTTCTGTCTCAAGATAATTTAGTTCTGTCAAAATAAAATAAAGAATTGAGAAAGTTAAGTTTGTTGGAATAAAGTGTTCAATTGATTCATTCTGAGGAAAATAAACAAATTTTAAATCTAAATTGATAATTGAATGAAATTCGTTAAATACTTCATCAAAATTCAGTCTGGCAGTGATGTTGATTTATTTAGTAGGGAAATATGTGGGAGTTTTATGACCATGTTTTGAAAAAGAATATCTCCAATATACTTTGGCCAAGTTCACAAAGAAGGTAGCATTAAAACATTTCCAATGTTTGTCCTGATAAAGTGATTGATCCATTGTTGAACAACATCATCAGAGTGATCAATGTCCCTGCTGGAGTCAGTCAGAGCATTTCCATAGAGACACACTTTGCATCAGCAGCACCATGCTCCAGTGCTCTGGGAGACTTTATAGTCCTGAGAGCTGAAGACTGGATGACTGACAGCTGTCCTTCATCACAACGGGAGCCACAGAAATCCTCCTCATCAAGAACATGACTCTGACCTCCGTCCTCATCTGGACTCTCCTCTGCTGCTGCTTCACAGGTAAAGTCCAGAGAATCCGACTCCTCTGCTCCATCAACGTCCGTCCCTCTGAAATGAAGCCGACAAAACCCTGAGGCCGCTTCATGTTTCTGTCTCTGTGTCCTCAGAGTCCAGAGGCCAGGTCACAGTGACTCAGCCTGGAGCAGTGAGATCTGGTCTGGGAGGCTCCGCCACCATCACATGTAGAACCAGTCAGGATGTTTATAATTCTAACCGTTTAGCCTGGTACCAACAGAGAGATGGAGAAACTCCTAAACTACTTATTTACCTTGCTACCACTCGAGTATCAGGGATTCCAGATCGTTTTACAGGCAGTGAATCAAACTACATCAATGACTAATAAAGAGTCCTATATATCCAGTAAAAAGAAAATATGACGATAGAGGGCAATCAGACCAACCATCGCTAAATGGAGGCAGTGTTTTCATCTCTGACTCTGAAACAAACAAATTAAGTTACTTTAGTCTTTTTTTGTGAAAGTATGTTGGCTAATCTTAAAAGGGAGAGTAACTAGAATGAATTCAGTTATTCAAATAGAATTATTCGGTTCAACATAACAATACCAGTGGAACTGCAACATACAATTATGCATAAGCACCAGATGCACTTTATTTAGTGCTCCTAGCACTAAAGAAACATATATTAAACTTAAAATAGTCGTTAATGGGGCATGAAGAATCATTAAGAACCTGGGTCTCCAGATGGTTTCACAGGCAGAGGGTTCACCACTGAGTTGATTCTGACCTGGAGCCTGTACCTTGCAGTAAATTCAACATAACCAGGATATCTTTACGTTATCTTTGTCACTGAGCCTAACGTTGGCAGTCATTCATTAACCTGTATAACGACGCTGGTTGTCAGCTGGCTCAAGGAACTCTGGGTTTTTCTGTCCAGCTTTGAGAGCATTCATGTGGTTGAGGCAAGGTTGTGAATTACAAGCAACATTGTCAGAACCATGAGTAAAGTACTTCATATATGTGAGGAGAAACATGGGGACACGGTTGTATCTGTGGACACGGTGGTATACGGGGACATGGTGGTGACTGAGAATGTAGTTGTATATTAAGATGTCCTTGGCTCCCCAATTTCCTCATCCCCTAGTAGTAAAAATTTTGATATAGAGACTTTATTTCTTTTTGGTATTTCAATTTCGAAATAATTAAAACATAAAATAACTATGAATGTAAATCTGTAAAAATTGCAGAGGTTTGATGATAGGCAGTTTTGTTCTTTTTATTTAATCTGATTAAAAGAGGTCTGTTGGATTGAATTCAGTATAACTTCAGAGGGAGACACAGAAATATCAATTATAAAAGTTTTAAACCCACGTACGTAAAACATAGACAGAGAAACATGTTTTTAATGACAGATACATCGGAGAAACTGCTCTTACCAGACATTCGGTTGTTAACTGTATTCATTATAAAAGTAAAAATCCTGCAGAGGAGCACACCTGCATCTCATCCAGCTAATCACCAGTCCACACAAAAACCTGGTCTGCTCAAGTCTCCAGTGCCAGATTGTTTAATTTAAGTGGTACCAAGTCTCTTAGGCCCCCTTGGTGTTTTTCCAGCGCTCTCTGAGGTGAGCTTTCGTGTCTCTGACTTCTTGCTTTTCGTGTCTCTGACTGCTGTCCCCATTGCTTCAATCCCACTGTCCTCAGAGGTCGACTCCTGGCCTCCTGTTTCCGGCCGGCGTCTCCGCAACCGGCTCCGTGCTCTCCGCCAACTCCCGCCACTTGCCTCTTGCACAGTAAACCGTCTTAAACCGCACCCCTGCTTCAGCCTCTGCTTCCACTGGTCCAGTAGGTTTTGTCCAGTAGAACAAAAACACGTCCCTCTCTAAATCCCTCATCCAGCTCTAAAACTGGCACAAAAGATATGCATGAACCAAATCTATTGACAGGCAACACAAACTATTGATGAAAAATAATCAGTAAAGACTAAAAAGCCTGCAATTGGCTCCGATGTGGGCCAGTTTTAATACTATATGATAAACCCCTGGTTTTAGGATGAAGTTGTCAGTGTCTTTTACAAGATGTCCACTTTATTTCAACATTCAAGTTTTAAATATAGTACATTCACAAGTGTTTGCTTATTTACAACTGTATATTGCATATACAGTACAGGCAGTGTAGATAGCTCAGTTCATCGAACAAGAAAAACGTGGTCTCTAGCAGATATCCTACATCTTTTGCCTTGTCTATTAGGTAAAACCCTGACTATCAGTTTATTAGGAACATCTGTCATTGAGATGCAACACAATTCAACAGCATCATATACTGAATGTGTCTCTTGTCGACTAGATTTAAAAAGTGAAATCTGGAGAATACCGAGTGTAGAAATTGTTTCTACGGAATCCAAATTTACTTAATCAAAATACATGAATATGTGTAGACAGATTTACTTTAGTTTGGCATATTTAAATGCATTCGAATGAACAAATAAACTGAACATCCAGAAACACAGCAGCATTGCCCTGCACTGACTCCTGGCCTTCAACTACACATTTCAGCTGCCGGCGTCGCCTGCACCAGCCTGGAACCGGGCCGGTTCGGCCACTGGTTGCTCGTTTTCTGAACCGGATCACTTAGTTGTCCCTGACTTTCCCTCATGAGCAGTTTTGCCCTGTGGACAGTTTCCCCATCTGGTTAGTCTTTTTCTAATTCCTCTTTTTATCATCATCCTCCAAACTACCTTTTGTGTTTTTTAATCACATATTCAAGAGTTTCCGACTCTGCATTTCACTATACAAATCTGCAATGTGTATACAATCGAATCCTGAATTTTTGAGTCTCAAATTAATGAACTGCTGGAGGCAAAATAAGTTTTCAACCCACCAGGTGTAACCAAATTTGGGGAAACTGAAAAAGGGGAAAAGGAAATGGTCTGACAATAACTGCTGTAGTTTCACTCTGTGGTGCATTGCTCCAAATCAAATGTCGCTGGGGCGTCTCTGCTGAATGAATTTGTCAAGGGTGACATCTTGTGGGAAAAAAACTGCCATTGCTGCTCTTTCATCAGGGCGCACGAGGACAGCAGGACACGAGTGCAGGAAATGGACTTTTTAGCAGAACAGACCGTGTAGTAGACGCCAGCTATCAAAAGTAAGGGCAGTGGTAAAACCTGAGGAAATAAACTAGCTGTTACCGTTAGTGAACTGTTATATTTACAGTATCTTAACACCCACACCAAAGCACGTGTCTAAAAACTAAACACGTCTGAAAATCCTCTTTGAGACATTATTCTCCATTTAAAACTGAAGTGTATTTAACACCAGCTTAACTAACAGGGGCTGAAGGGGCAAAGTGCTGGGTTGTGTCGTCATGTGCCGTCAGAGTTGTGACTTATTTCTTTTTGTTTTTTGTTTTTTGTTTTTTTATCGCTTGTGGCCACGCCCCAGCAGTGATGTCAGCTCGCAGTGGAGACGCCCCGCCTTGCACTTCTACTTCCACGTTGCGCCAGCGGTGCCGAAAAGTCAAAACCCCAGGTGGTCGGCAAAAAGGGAGGTTTTCAGCCTCTTTAATTAGCACTACAAGGTGTATAAATCAGGTATTTTATGCATGCAGCATACTAAGCAGTTTTAAAATGTTTGAAACATCCTCCATCAAAGTATCTGAACTTTGGGGTCACTCCTCTCTACCCAGAGGTGAGACTAGTCTAAAATACTTGCTGGTAAGACTTTTCGGTACCATACCATACTGAGAGAACGCCAGGGCCCAGGGCGGCACGGGTCAAAAACACAGGCCCAATGGTTCAGACGCAATTCGGAACAACTTAGAGGCAATTAATGAGGAGTCAAATAGTGTTTTATGATTACAGGGTCTTCGCAGATGTGTTTTCCTGCTGAGAGTTTGATAGGCAGCTACCGCCGACATGGTCATTCACTGAGCCAAGTCAGGCAGGATGCTGCAGCTCGGGGGGGGGCCGTTTTTGAGGACGTCGTTCGGGGCTTAATCTTTTCGTCGGACGGTTGCGAGAAGCGTTGCTGATGTTCTGCCTGCCCCAGTTTCCATACATAGTTAGAGACCCAACTTAGTTGAGCTCTGAAACCTGAAATACCTCCTTTTTTCCTTTCTTTTTTAGCCTCTCTGGAGCAGTGTAAATGATCTGTAAACAAACCACGGGATGGAGAGTGAATCAGTCCAACATTCACTCTCAGAGCTCTGTTTTGGTTTCCAGCTGCTGAGGGAAATCTCTGGCTCTTTAGCCGCTGAATTTACCACTATGTTCACTGGCTAGTCACTAGTTTTGTCTTTCTGCAGTTTGGGAGTAGCGTACAATCAACTTTTGTTTTGTTTTTTATTTATTTATGTGCCTGCTGTGGTCTGTAACAATGCAGGTAGGAGTGAACCATGACAGCAACGATACAGGCTAAAAAAGCAAAAAAATGACCTACCCAGGTCTTTATCTTTTCAGAAGTACCTGTGATGGCATCATAATACCCCCCCACAAACACACACACACACACCAGCACCACCTTCGCCTCCACTGTCCTTGGGGTGAAGACACCGTCGGTCTGGCCCGTCAGCGTCCTCCCCTAATAACCCTCCTCCCCCGTCCGTGTTCCAGTGGTAAGGGTAACAGCAGGAAGACCGGACAAAGGCGATGGAGTCCTTTGTCCCTAAAACTAACCCCAATGGATCCTCTGGCAGAATATCTTGCCCCTAGATCCTGGGGAAAAAAACAAACAAACATAAAAACAAACAACAACAACAAAAATAACATTTAAGAGGTTTGACTGACAAACTATTTTTACCAATGGGGCCTCTAGTGGCATCACCAGGCTCTGGTTTTGATTCTATGGGTCTCACCAGGACCAAAAGTGCACTAACGATCCCATGAGAACAACAGATGTATGTCAGAAAACCTGAAGGCATTTTTAACGTTTTAACGACGACAAAAAGTTTCTAAAAACTAGTTAAATGTGACTTCACTATCTGTCAGGTCACAGTCTCCCGCAAAATATTATATATTTTTTTAATTTAGCATAATAACTAGACTTTGTGTAATCAAATTACACAGACCAGCAAAGGAAAACCCCAAACTTTACATAAAACAGCTGTTCAGCTGAAACGTGAGTGAATTAAAATGTTTTGTTGTTGTTGTTGTTGTTTTACCAGTGATGGAGAGGATAAACAGACAAGACGTCCTAATGAGCAGATCCACCGTGGAAGGTTCCTCTTGTAGCGGAACACACCGAGGAAAGGTGAACACAGCAAAAGACAAACACACAAAGGGCGCACAAGGTTAATACGAAAATGTCACTCACACACACAAACACACACAAAACGCCTCACCTCCCTTTGTGTCATCGATGAAGAGCAATGAAGATGAAGAGCAAGAGTTGGACGTGATTTTCTCTCCAGGATCGTAACGGGTCCACATCTTGGAGTCGAACTCGAGACCAAACAAACCCATGAGAAAAGCTGATCATCAAAGTATGATTTTCAACACACACATTCTTCTGTACTATCGTTTTCATCCTCATTTGAAAAGAAAAAAGTTCATTTGTGTGTGTGTTTTTTTTCCAGAATTTGAATCAAAACCATGAAGTTTGTAAAAGTGTAGCAAAAAAAAAAAACAAACAACAATATTATAAAGAACTGAAAGACGTCCATGGACACCTAGCTGGAAAACAGAAAAGGGAAAAACTGATATTGTATGATACAGTTATGAACACAGCAGAGCAATTCACAACCATCCAACTTCTCCAGACAAGCAAACAAACAAACAAACAATTCGTCGATTAATCGACAGTTTGTTTTTTTTCAAGCATCAATGCCAAACATTTGGCGACTCCAGGTTCTCACGCGTAATATTTCTTTATCTTATTGTCATATCACTGTAATCTGTTCAATACTCAATATTCAGCGGTGTTCATCTGGTCGCAGGGTTGATCGATAGATCAGGTTAATCGGCGGATTGAGGAGAACAAGCACGGTCGCCTCCCGATAAATCCTCTGAAGTGTTCGATCAAAAAAGTTACTTTTCTTGATCATGAAAGTTTCTCTGGCCGCAGATATGCTACTATGCCTCATCATATTAAGAATGTATTATGATTATTATTATGATTATTATTATTATCGATATCATCAAACTATTTTTATGCTTCCTCTGTCTCATGTCATATTGTAACTGCATTTGCAGCGAATATATGTACTTAAAACAAACTATACATAACGTGTTTTGGAACCCGTCCGTTTCTACCTCCTTTGTCTCGGTTTGCCTCATTAAATTCACGACCGTTCTGCACCGGGGCTTTTATTTTGAAGCGTGTAGTCTCCCTGCCCTCGTCTCCAGCGCGGGGGGGGGGGGGGCAATTGACAGCGGGAAGGGGGTGGAGTGGCTGGGGTGGGCCGGGCCGGGCCGGGCCGGGCCGGGCAGGGCTGGGAGACCCGAGTCCGACCTGGAGTCCTCCGTCCAACCTCGACTCCTTTTAGCTGACACTTTTCCAACACGCTCCTTATTTCAGCCTGCCCCCCCGCGACCGACATGAGCGCTCCGGCCTTCGAGGGGATGTACTCCCAGCTGTTAGAGGACGAGCTCCGCCGCGGGCCAGATGTGGGACACGGCGGTAAGGCCCGTGGCCACGGAGCGCGGGAGCGAGGTGGGGGGGGCAGCTGTTTTAGTGTCCTGATGTAGTTTGCTCTCTCTCTCTCTCTCTCTCTCTCTCTCTCTTAGTTTTGTTTTTTAACCGTCCCTTCTAGTGTTTCGCTGCTTTCTAGGCTCCGAGGACACAAACCGAAAACTCGCAAATCAAAACGCAGCTGGATTTATTTTTTTCACACCTGCCCGAAAACATCTGGTAGGACGAACAGGACTGTAACCAACGCTCTGCCCTTAATAATTCATCGTCCGTTACTGATGATGAGAATCAGCGTGGCTGCAGCTACAAACTACTTTCACTGCTGATTAATCGACAGGTCAACGATCTTCTTATCGGCCAATCATTTGTTTTCATGAATCATTTTCCGGGCCGAGGAAACGTCGAAGTTTCCCAAAGGCCCAAGATGAAGAATCTCGAATCTAAATCGGTTGTTCTGGGGAAAGAATAAACAAAAACAATAAACAATAAGAATAAACAAAACAAAAAAAAAAAAACAAGAAAAAACAAAAAACAAAACAAAACAAAGATATTAAACTGTCACACAAGACAAAGAAGAGCAGCGAACGTTCCCGAGTGAGAGGCTGGAGCTGTAGGTCGTTATTTTCCTCTATGAATCATTGATTATGATTGATTTTCTGCCAATCAGTCAGTCAACATACCCCCCCCCCCATTTGTCTTCAAAACGTCTTGTCTGTACAACAGCCACAGTTCATAAATCAGTTGTTGAGTCTAAAAATGGGAATATATATATACATATATACATATATATATATATATATATATATATATATATATATGTTCCCTTTACTCTCACATAAGACAGTGAAAAGCAGTGATTGAAAAGCTGGAACCAGGAAATGTTGTCGTTGTTTTCCCTTGAAAAATGGCTGGAAAAGATTCAGGTTATTTTTTCCCTCAACTGACTCAACCCACTACGTTTTCCCAGTGAGGCGACTGGAGGGAAAGTTGATTTTATACTCCGCGGAAATGTCCTTCGAGTCCGCTCGTGTGCCGCTCAAACTGACAGAACTGATGACAGTCATAATAATTATGATGACGATAACCAGTCCCGAATCTCTGTGGGAATAACTCACTCGTTTCCCCTCGCTGCCGTCGGCCATGTTAGATAATTACGGCGCATTTTCATATATTCCCACGTCCCAGACGCCGGTCGGACACGTCTGAGATGGACAAGCCTGAACAGAGCGGATCCGCTCATGGATTTAAAAGCCTCTGTACTCTGTGTTAAATACGTGAATGCGAAGCCCTTTAGGCTGTGAGATGGATTTTTTTTTTTTCTAGCAGATATCCGTCACTCATGCACCACAGCTGTAGACCACCGGCCCTTTCCAGCTCCACACTTCTTGTCAGCAGTGAAGGGCGGGGGGGGGGGGCACCAGTGTGATGAAGAAGTTGCTCGATATTTCTGAAATAACAATCTCTCCGCCCCCTCCAGCTCAGCCAGTCCACCTGGTCAGACTGATCCCCGGGCTGAGCGGCCCCGGCGGGCCCTACCGCCTCGCCACCATCTGCCTGGCCGTGCTGTGCGGCATCCTGCTGGTCACCATCATCGTCATTGCTGCTCAACGTGAGTACGGCTGCTCTGCCGAGGGACGGTGGGTGTTGGACTCGCGCTTCAAAAACTTGTTCAAAAAGGGGCTATGATGTGACTGGAGGTGGATCTAAGTGTCCCTCGATGTATTTGTCTCAAATGCTCCTGTGGACACACATAGATGCTACTGTATGAACAATAAACGATGATTCAGTAAAACACAGTTGTAATAACATAAATGTTGGCAAATACTCTATATTAGTAAACCCTTGAAAAAAAATGCCATCACAGCTGTCTGCGACATTATAATGTGTTATAAGACATTTTTTAATGTTTATATATGTATATATATATAGTGTATATATGCTAAATAGTGTGGCTTATAATGTTACCAAGGCGACCAAACAGAAAGCTATTAAATAAATGCTGGTATATACAACATCATTGTTGTGCTTGAGGGAAACGTGTTTTGGAACCCCCCAAAAAAACTGCTGAAAAAACAGTTTTCAGGGAAGAAAAGAGGATCCTGTGGTTTGAGCCTTGTAACATATAATTACATATAATTACAGTATGACTGTTTTACACACACCTTTAGTACGAGCATGGGTTTGTTTGTGTGTGTGTTTGTGTGTGTGTGTGTGTGAGTGTGCGTGTGCGTGCGCACGTTTGTTATGCTGAGAGCGAAGAGAGAGAGTCCGAGGCGAAGATTTTAGACGTGAAAACTGGGCCGTAGACGCGTCAGCACACTGAGGCTAGAAGTCATGGCAAAAAAGCCCCAAAACATTAAAACTGTGATTTTTCTTCATTTAAATTTAGAATTACATCGACTCCACAATTGAAATACAACTTCTTCATATGCCTAAAAATGTCTCTTGCCTGTTTTTTTCTTTTTTTACTTTACTGTCTTTTTTTTGTAAATGACTGAAAAAGAAAAAAGCCTTGCTGTTAAAAGTAGCCTAAAGTAGCCAAAGACGCTCTTCCACGACTCCTGGTTGTCGGGGTCGAAAACCGCTTTCAGCCGCGCTGCGTCTATTAACCAAAACTGTTCCATCGTTCCACGTGTTCATCAGATAAAAGACCCCCGGGCGGTGGTGGCGGCGGGGCCTCAGAGATACAGATACACATCCAGAACGTGAACGTGTCAAACCTGACGGACACCATCAACAGACTGCTGCAGGAGAAGGAGCAGCTGCTGGCCAGACTGGCCTCCAAAGGTACAGGCCCTCGGGCCTGTGCGTGGGTCTGGGCTCGGTCCCACGTGGTCCCGTTTGCCGTATGAGGGTTGAGTGTGCATTTGGGTCACGGCTGGTTCTGCGTCGAAGCCAGCCGTAAATAGGGCCGTGTATGTATTTGGCTGTATCCCGGAGAGTAACTGCAATTTAAAAAAAAAAGAAAATCAAAAAAGATTTTTTTTTTCTAATTTCTTTTGAAAAGTTGGCGTAAAAAGTAAGTTTTGTAATATCTCTATCAGTATTTTATTAAACCACAATATATTGAAATACAGTAAAAATTAGACTCGTGAATTACTTCCCAGCCCTGGTTGGGGTATGTCCATGCATTTTTGGTGTGTGGAACCTATTGTCATTCTTTCATTTAGCATTTTTTTTTTCTAATCAGTCTAGTGTGTGTGTGTGTGTGTGTGTGTGTGTGTGTGTGTTGCTTTAATTCCACCAGCCCCTGTTGTGGTCGGACCGACGGAGGCGGCGCCGGCCCCCATCGTCTGCCCCCTGGACTGGCACCTCTTCAACAACAGCTGCTACTTCATCTCCAGGGTCTCAAGGGACTGGCCAGAGAGCCAGTCGTACTGCCAGAGCAAAGGGGCTCACCTGGCCATCATCCACACAGCCGAGGAGCAGGTAAGGTGCCGGGGGGGGGGGGCGCCGCGTCAGCCACAGGTCGTTTCGAGCGAATCTCACGCTGAGGAAAGTGTTTTAACGGGAAGAGACGCTTCTCTGCTTCTGCTGACTTAAAACAATAAAAAAAAAATCATGCCAACATGTCAACAGCTCTGACAGAGTTTTCTTCGAAGCTGTAACTTAGATTTAAATGGTGACGGCTGTGAACAAAACACGTTTTCGTTTGATGGATAATCCACAAAGATGTCATTGAACATTGAAAGATGAGGCTGCTAATCTGTTCACTTCTTACTGTCAACAAATCTCGTGTGTTAGTCTCGAGGTACTTTCTACCGTCACTGCCGACTTGATAGGTTCCCACTGGAGACTCAAATCTCTAAAAGCAGCTCAGAAATATTTGGTTTAATATAAAAAAAAAATTAAAAAGGCTCAGTGATTCCCTAAAACAGCCAGACACTGCGTTTTTAGCAAAAGTCCAAACAGAAGAAATAGCGCATGTGTCGGGAACTATTTTCTGTGGTGGATGAATCCTTATTAGCCGCTCTGTTGAGTTTCCGGGGGCAGCGGGATGGTTAAATGTGGGATTAGGTCCAAATAAATTTTATTTTATTTTCTTTTTCTTTATTTTCTGGAAACAGTGGAGCTCTATGTGGCTCAGAGGATATAATCAGGCGTCAGGTGTTTCAGCACCTGTTGGGGCGGTCAGTGGATTGTTGCTAGTCCCCGTCTTTAAGAGGGATTTGTTGACAGAAAAGAAAACAAATCAGAATATCACCTGCTTCGTATTTTTTCATGGAAAATAATTTGAGTTCTCGCAGACTCATCCAAAATCGACATCCTGTCTGGTGGTAGGTTTGCGACACCGATCACATGTCAGGCGTTCAGCCGTGACTCTAACCACGGAGGCGGCTCGCTGTAGAAAATCGGTCCGCGATGGACATGTCCCATGAAAATCTCTGTCCCTTCTCAGACGTTTCTGTGGGAGCTCCTTCCCAGAGGCCACTGGAACGCCTACTGGTTCGGCATCACCGACAAACACACCGAGGATCAGTGGACATGGGTGGACGGCACGCCGCTGGTCGGAGGGTAGGTCCACCGCTTTCATGTCATTCCCGCCGCCGCCGCAGCCGCCACAAATTTGGACCAACTGCCTTTGATATCTCGATGACAGATTTTTTTATTTATTTATTTGTCGATTTTTTAGAGCCTCATTATTTTTATCTTCACTTCACTTGGTCACCTCTTCCCTCTTCATACTGACAAGTCTCAGCTCCCAGTCAACTCTGAGCCACGAGCTAACGTTGAAATGATGCAAAACTCGCCCGAGAAACATTTGGTAGCCGAGCGTCGGTTTACTTTTGTACCCCTGCAATTTGCACAACGGACTTAAAGGGCCACGTCTCCCACTGGGTGACTTCAATATTGACATAAAATCTGCTTGAAATTGAAGTTGGGACATGACACTTTAAATTGGCTTCCATTATTTTATTTATAATTAAATGTGCTGAAGCTCAGAGCCTGGGGAGCAAAAGATGTCTAACTGTCCGGATACTAACGGTCTTCGCTGCATTTCCCTTCCACCATCGGTGGAAACCAAAACGGAGCTCAAAGAGAGTGAAAATCCAACCTATATTCATTAGTCCAGAGCAATGAAATAAAAACACCGACTGTTACGTCACTCAAATCAAGCCCAGTTCTCTTCCCGATGCAGCATTTGGGCCAAAATTGTATTGTGCTAATATTCATAACGTTTAAAGGACCATATTGAGGATGGCAAGCAAGCCATGAAAACAATACTCAGATGACAGTAAAACCTACAAAACACAGTAAAAGTTGTTATTATTGTAGATTAGTATTGATATCAACTTCATGAGGTGTAAAAGGATCAAAAAAAAAATGTGATATGAAATGCAGCTTTAAATTAATATGGAGGACTCAGACCGGAGCTTTGACGATTTCGAAACAAGTTAATTTTTGCCTACTCCTCTGGCTCCAGACTGTCTGTGATACACACCGACTTAGACACACACTCACACGGATGGACTGACCGATGGACTCCTGCCTCCGTTGACCTCTCACACACTTACCTGCTTCTGGCACAGGTCCTGGCCCACAAGCTGCACAAGGGACAGCCTAACCCTAACCCTAACCCTAACCCTAACCCTAACCCGCCGGCCTGGCCGGGAAAAGGGGAAGGATACGAGGCAAATGGAACAGTCGCAGGCGTGAGTGTGCACCGCTGTTCTTTTTCAATCAAGTCGAGAGTCATGCAGGGGTGCAGGGAAAAACTATCAAAAACTGAAGTTTCTTGGACTGAAGTTTCCCCCAAAAAAAAAAAAAAATGTTCCTGGAGTCTGTGGAAAAATTGAACTTCTTCAAACGGTAACGGTATACAGTTCTCGTTTTTTGCCACAATGTGGGGCGACAGCAACTGACTGAGATAATGCATCTCAGCGGCTACAGGCCTAGTTCCCGGGAATTGAATCCCACGGACTTTGGTGATTCCCTGACTTTTCCTCCGGCGCCGACATCAGGACAAAGTTTCGATTTTGTCCTATCAGACTAAACTCTGTTTATGACCTGGTGCCTGCAAAAAGAGCGTCGTTCCCGGCGGCCGCAGCTGTACTTTGTGTTAAGTGAGTATTAGCAAGTGTTAGCAATGCTAATGCACTAAACCAAGAAAGTACAGGTGGTGAACGTTATACCTGCTGAACGTCGCTTTGTTAATGCCGTCGTAGGCAAGTTAGCGTGCCATTGTTAGCATTTAGCCGAAGCAGCGCTGTGCATGAGGACGGCGAACTGTCAAACGAACCTGAGTCCTCTGCTTGTGCTGAAACAGTTAGTTAATTCATCGACTGATAGATAACTAATAGTTTAATTTTTACAGGTTTGATTATCATTAAATTACTGAAGTCAGAGATTTATCAAGAGAAAAAAATGCAACTTGATAGTCTGACCATGGATAATGAAAGTTGTTATTAGTTTCAGCCCTAGTTAGAGGTTCTGCCCAAAGCTGTTGTTTATTAACCTACTTTAGATATAAATATGTTGCACTTATGGAGGATCAGTTGAGAGGCAGTGAATAGGACAGAGTCCATCGGAGAATTACAGGTTTCAGGTTCCAGATGTGAGACAACAGCTGGAAGGAGGCCAAGATCACATCTGTGTGATTTCGCCACTGACGGCAGCTCTTTGCCAGCCGCAGGGCACTGCACCGTGGGTTACCCTGACCTCTGACCCCTGACGAAACACAAACGTGTCCGAGCACAGGAGGGGACAATGGAAAGATCGGCCGGTTGTGTAGCCTTCAGTCACCTTCATCGTCTAGTTTTCTTTTCCTCTTTGACTGGTTTTGATATTTTGTCTTCTGTCTTTGATTTTCTGCATTTTTTATTTTTTTATCCAGTTCTTCCTCGGTCAGGGCAGTTGCATTTAATATCCCTATCACAAATCACAAACCCGCCTCAGGTGGTTTCACAATCTGGATGCACACGACACACACTTTTTTCCCCAGAGACCCTCGGACAAGACGAGGAGAAACTCCCTGAAATAAACCCACTAAAAACCAAACCCCTCCGATGGGCAGAGCAACAGAGGAGCGATCGAACGTGCGACAGATGGAGATTTACATCTTCGACAATAGATTGTGAACATGTATGAAGAACATGGGGACGGTGAGAACACACAACACACAGGAGGCGGAAACTCAACAGGCCACAATATTAGCGCATTTTTTTTTTTTCAGGAGTTATTCTCCTGTTTGCCAGCGCAGCAGATTTTCTAATAACCATCTGATTTTCCTTCCCCATTTTTTGAAAATAGCTGTTGATGAGCAACCTTTCCTCATTCCTCTTTTTGCCCAACCATTCCTCACCTTCCTCTTTTCCGTCGAAGATTTCTTTCTTTTTTTCCCCTTTTTTAAATGTCATCTTCTCCTGGCTTTGACTCAGCTCCGCTCCGTCGTTTCCGGATGCCTCGACACTGATTGTAATATCTAATCCCTCGTCCACTTTAAACCCTGACTGCGGCTTTAATGTTCATCTCCCGGCTTCTTTTTCCAGATGTGCTGCGTGCATGATGAAATCACTGGCACCGGTATCGAACATGTGCAGTACAGTTCATATTTTTTGGTTGCTTTGTTTCTTTTTTTAACATGCGTGCATGCTAACATTCGCTGATTAGTGCTTAACACAAAGCAGAGCTGAGGCCGACGGGAGCTTTACTCCTCTTTCCAAGGGTTTGGTGATAAACCGCTAGAGTAGCAGAGAAATTAGAGTTTCGACCTGACGATGGCGCTGGATGAAAAGTCAAGGGATCGTCAGTGTCATCACGGTTTATGGCTGAGGGGACATGAACGTCAAGGCATATTATCGACGAATGTATTGTCAGTTTCCCTAAAAGAAAGGCAGAAAATATCCGCAGGGGAACATGAATATGCTGTAAAGAGGCGTAACTGGTTTTAATGTGTCGGCTGATCGCTGTATTTCCTCTGGATGAATTTTTCTTTTTTTAAGACATTAATTCAAACCCTCCCTTCGTCCCTGCCCCGTTTCAGCTTCTGGGAGGTCGGCGAGCCCAACAACCACATCGACGAGGACTGTGGCTACATCGTGAAGACGCGTGTGATGGAGCGCGTGGCGGTACGGAGCTGGTACGACGCCCCCTGCACTATGAACTGGCCCTACATCTGTGAGAAGGAAATGGGCGCCGGCGGCAGCACCGGCGTGCCACATTGAGGCGCCGGCGTCGCCCGGGGGGGAATGGGGGGGGGGGGGTCTGCCAGGTCTCAGCCAACCTGCCGCGCCAACAGCTGCGCTTTTCCTTGTTCTCCCCTGAAACCTCAAATTTCTGCGCGTGTCATTCCGCCTCATTCAGATTCACACATAATTTTGATTTGACTCTACTCAGATTCGGAAGTTCACCTTCTACGTCCTTGACCGAGATGAATACGTGGGATTCCAGACTTTCTCTTGGAGATTCTGCTCCGTCCGGAACATTCGCCACGAGCAGGGTCGAACTTGAATACCTCACACTGCTTTTAACGTCCACATATTACTATTAGCGTTTCCCGGGTCGTGACCACTGCTTTGCAGGGCCACTCAAAACACGGTGAAATGACACAGAACTGCGGCTAGAGGTCAAAGAGAAACAATGTTGCCCAGGGAATCACACTAAAAGCAGGAGACAGGGCTGAAAAACGTTCTTCCATTTGATCTGCATTATTTACAATTAATGTCGATGCTATAGTTGATTATTAATTGAATATCGTAATCAGGTGTTGCGATCTGGTTGCGCCGGCTCTTTGAAAGTTTTTCCTGAGCCTAGTTATGATTGATGAATTTACATATACAGCCTTGATTCTTACCTAAGGATCAGCTCTTACTTAATCTTCACACCCAGGTGTCGCTGCTGCCTGTAGCTAACCGACGCCGACGTGAGCTTACAGCCCCATTTTTATTTTATGGTTGTTGGGGTTGTTTGTTGTCGTTTTTTTTCCCCTTTTCTTTAATTTAGACAGTTCAAAACGAGTCAGATGTTTAGATTAAATTTAGTTCAACGGAAAGACTCCACAATTCCTTTTTTATTTTCTTTTTTTTTGACTCTTAAATTATTCATTTGTCCGCAAACACTGAGGCAACACTGAGGCATTCTTAGTGAAACACTGAGGCATTATTAGTGTAAATCGCAGGAGGCGGATTTTCCCCGTTTGGACTGAAGAACAAAATGATTATGGAGGACGGTCAACACATCTGACCTCCGACCTGTAAACCGTAAAGATTTTCAGTCGCGCGTCGCCACTCTGACACGATGCTGCTCGAACCAGGAAGCGCCGCACCAGCGTCAGACTTAGGGACCGAGTCAGTCGCCATAGTTGTACGGTGCAGGCCCCCCCGGGTAAATGAGGCCCCGCCAGAACCCGCCAGTTACTGAGAACTCGGCAAGAACACGACACTTGGTTTATTTAAAGATTGTGCACTAACAATAAGGCTTTTTGCCTTGCATTTTATATAAACTGCCATCATGATGAAAAGCAACCAATTTAAATACTAACCATTTTCATTGCAGTCACTTGTTTGGTGGATTGATGTGAACGTAATGAATAATAAATGCAGGAGGGGACGTTGGAGGTCGCAGTCGCTGGTCACTTGGTTTGTTGGTCAGTTATAATTTTACACATGTACATATATGAATGTTTCTTTTTGTTTCTTTTGATCGTTTGAGATGCTTTATAATCTGAGACAAACCTCAGCTGAGTCACTCTCCGGAGCCTTGTGGGAGGGTTGCGGTGCCTGTTTGACCTAATGTGACCGGACGTGTTATGTGGTGGTGGCGGCGCCACGCTGCATCTGTGCCTTAAGCCACGTATATGATATCGTATTTTCACACACTCGCGCTTTAGAAATCATAGATCAGGGATCCAAGTGTTAATGTTTTCGTTTATATCTTACATGTGATTTCTCTCATGTTTTTTAAATGACAAGCTTTGGATTTTTAATTACCTGCACATGGAGGAAGCATCATGGCAGGAAATAATTGGGGGAATTATCATTTGATCCAATGTGTGTGTGTGTGTGTGTGTGTGTGTGTTTGTGAGACGTATTTCAGTAACAATGATCAGTATGAATTTGATGCACTTTGTCCTCAGTTGATGGAGAATTAATTAATCAAATATGTGGAATTAAAGAAACATGTCCTGTGGCTCTTTTAAATAAATAATAAACAATTTTTTTTTCTCATTCGTCTTTACACATTTATGAGAGATAAAATAATTTCATCTTTTTCAGTCCATGTTTTTGGGTTCGATGACTTCGTGTGATGGGAAAGTTGTTTACAGTGACGAAGCCGAGGGAATTTTCACTCTACAGAGCGTTTTAGCGTCTCTCAGCTCATTGTTTTTGTTGTTGTTGTTGTTGTTGTTGTTGTTGTTGTTGTCGTTGTTGCCCAGCAGGTGGCACTGCTAAAACACAAACGACCTCTGGTCAAAGATGTTGACTGTGTAATGGGAGGTTGAAGGTCATGCTGAGGAAAAAGCAGATGAGACAGAGAGGAACTAAAGTAGATGGAGATTTTCTACCTCCACAAGCAACGTAGAATCCCCCAAACATTTTTCCATTTCAATTTAGATAAATCAAAAATAAATATAACTGTACTATTCAGGTTTGGAGCACAAGACAATACGCAGAAAAATACACAAAATAAAACAACACAATCCATAAAGGGCACCTAACTTTAATGTCTCAACTTAAGCTTTTCTCTTGTAGATTTTTCACTTTATCCTTTTTTTTTTTTCTTTCAAAAAGTATTAGTGTACCTCAACTATACAAATCCAGAGTGTTGACCCCCCCCGGTGATGTCGCCACTGCTTCCCTCCCTCGCCCGCTTCCTGTCTCGTTATAGGGGGCTGAGAGCGTCCCTGGGCAGGGAGGACAAAGGTGGAAGAGGGTTGGTCGAGCGCACGGTCTCTGCTCCCCTGCCTCCCTCCTGAGCTCGTTACCACCGGGAGTTATCAGGAAGTCAGGAAGTAGCCCTCTTCTGTCACGCTTCATTAGCCCGGATTACAGGCCGGGACTTAAAGCGTCAAGGGCGACGGGCGACGGGCGGCGGGCGGCGGGCGGCGGGCAGGGGGCGGTGGGCGGGGGTGCGGCACGCAGGCCCATTACCATCCACCTTAATAACGTCCCATCCACACAGCGAACGACACGCCAACGAGGCGTAAAAGACGGACTTGGGTTTTTTTCAGGTTTCAGGAAACTCTTAATTGACTCTGTGGAAAAGCACAACAAAGGAAGCTGACGCAGGAGGGAGGGGCCACTAATGAAGACCCATGAACAGGGCTGCAGTCGTCCGAACTCTCCTCTGAATGTACCTCTCTATGTATTAAAGATTTCTCTTTTCTTTCTCTTTTTCTTCTTTTTCTTTCTTATTTTTTTGCAGAACACAAAACGATCCGCTCCCCTGTTTCAGTGTTTCCATTAATTCCGTTCAAAAATTAGACTTTTGCTTTATGCGGAGAAACGGCAGCTGCTGCTTGCTGTTGAGAAGGGGCTCATACGTTTAGTGCTTCATTACTTTATGAACTACTATAAAATATGACTTGCAGCGTTTAAGACTAAACTCTCCAGAATACTAGTATAATATTAAATATTTATATTCTTTTTCTTACTGCAATATATTATTACATAATATATAAATATTCTTTGCAAACTACAGGAACAATAATCAGATTCAATCTTGGGGCGTTCAGCTCATTACCACTACAAAAGCTGCTAACTATCAGGGCTTTCTGAGCTACAGCAGCTCTCACACTAAGAATAATTAGATATAAAGCAGAGATGAGATTCTGAATTTTTTTATTCATATCTATTTTTCTTAATCCTTTTTTTAATCCAGTGATGCTTCGCTAAGAGTAAAACTCTCGATCATAAAATGGAAAAGAACCCCCCAGGTCATCTGCTACGATCCATTGTTTAGGCGGCCTCTAGTGGCCGTTGAAGTTAGGGCAGGAGCAAAGCAGGAAGATAGGTGATGCGGTACACTGAGACAAAGTCCACGACCTTGACCGTGTGTTTATTATTGAGACCATGACGACAAGGCCCGGTACAAAGCCCCTGGTATGTTCCCGTGGGCTGTACCCGACGGCGGGACCAAGTGACCGATAGGGGGGGGGCTGTGGCCCTGTTGGCACCCACACGGGTGCAGACAGTCACACCTGGAGGCTGCCCAGTCGTTCCAGGGATTAGGGCCTTGCTCAAGGGCACCTCGAGGGTGGCAGTGAGGAAGACGTGGCGCTATTTCACATCCCCTCCTAAATCCTGCCAGTCAAGGTGATGGATCCGACAGCCTTCAGGTCTTAAGTCCACTTATTAATAGATGATGATGAATGATGAAATAGTGGAGTTCCCTCGAAGATCAAGGACATGGATAACATGGACATGGGTTGAATCCAGGCAGGGGCAGATAAAAGCCAGTTGGTGGCTAATTAGAAATATGTGGTTTCATTCATCCAACAATGGAAATGGGGTTGGGTCCCCATAGCAACAAAAAGGAAGCACTAACATCAAAGATGCTACAGAAAAAGAGGTGTAACGAAGGTCCTCAGCTGGTTTTGAGCCAGTTACTGCAGGTACAGGATGTTATGTTTCAGACCACCTGGACCACTTCGACGCAAGAGTCGTGGTTTTAATTCAACACAACTGTAGTGTCCATAAAAAAATGTACCTACTAAATGTGCTATGTCATTTTTTTTGCTTGAGGACGCTTTAACAGAACAACCGGGTCATATTGGACCCTGAAGGCAATGAACCTGCTTGTGTTTGACTTATGGATGACCCCCCCCCCCCCCCCCCGAGCCCAAGCAGGGGCTGTGTAATGCTGACGTTGCCATGTGGCGTCACCAGGCCCTGGCACCCAAAACTAAAAAAAAATTTTAAAAAAAGGACACGGCCTGAGGACGGGCTGTAATCTGAGGGCCACCGAACATCGCCAACGATCTCAGCGTGAGGGCGTGAGCAGGAAATGGAACCAATGAGGACGGGACCCGGGGGCTTAGAGCTGCGGTGTAGTGACCTGGCTACTCCCCCGAGCGTTGTGGCATGTCGCGGCCAGCTGGCACGCCGTCGGCGGGAGAGAGTTAAGCTTGTCTAACGATTTCGGTTCACTCCTCGGCGTCCAAACGCAGATCTGCAGAGCTCACCCTTTGTATCGCTTGTCGGTGATTTGTCCCTTAAGTCTTCTTTACCTGATTGCTGTGGTTTTCAGGCCCTTAACTGAGACAGTTTCTAACTTTATTCTCCATGCTGGTCATTTTTCCAGCGGCGGCAGAAAGCTGATTTCGGCAAAGAAGCACTGATAGACCTAATTTTTAACTGTGCCACATGGCGGACAGAGGCAGTGGCTTGCCGGTGAACATGGTGGAGAGGAAATCAGAGGATGAAGAGGAGTGAATATCAAAACTTACATTCATCAGGTGGCCAGAAACACAGTCAGTGTGGACATATCACCAACCTCAGGTGGCAGAGAAAATAATAAAGATAAAAAAAATAATGTAGCTTTAGCATAATAGATCCATAAGATATGAGCATGTCTCTAAGATTCAACTTTAAAGAAAAGATTCAGTCTTTTCGTTTGCTTCGAGAACCCCTCCCTAAGTAATTGAACTGTTCCTTTGCACAGTCCGACCCCCCCCCCCCCCCCCACACACACACACACCCCACCTACCCCCAGAGAGAGACGCTGGTTCTCCACTGGCTCTGAGGTGTAGCTGCTCCCGACCCCTGACCTCTGACCTCTGACCTCTCCACTGTACAACAGCATACAAGGATTTTCAGTGGGGTCACCTAATCTCTCCTCATCCAACTTAATATGAAGATTCAAGTCCTGTTCAAGTTGACTCTGGTTTTTATTATCTTCAGATGTTTTAAATATGAGCTGTTCTGTCGTGACTGCTGCTGCCGTAGGAAGTTTGTTTTTAAAGAAACCAAACTGGCGTCCAAGCAGATGTCCCAGCATGCATTGTTTTTGGTTTGAGCGTTAACAACTCCCCGTGGACAAATCGTATTTTGAAGTTTGAAGCAAAACAGACACGACGGAAACTTGCCGTGTGTTTTCAATGCGAGCGAGGTCAAGTCATGCCTGTTTCTTCGCATGACACTGAAAACAGGGCTCATCACAATAAAGGTCAGTATTGAATCCAGCTCCTGCTACACAAAGCCGGTGGCGGCTGACGCGAGAACACGAAGAACTCCGAAGAACTAACAGGAAGAATAAAACTCTCCAGATCGAGGAACAAACTCTGCACACAGATCGCTTTATGTTGAAGCTGAACTTTAAACTCAAAGAAGGAGTTTAACAAATGGAAACATTAAAAAAAAAAATTCAAAAAGCGAGACAAAGGTTTACACAACGTTCAAATCCAAATAAGCCAAACTTTCCATTTGCCCGGTTTTCATTCATAGAAAGTAAAAAATGTATGTTATACATTCGGTCACGGATCATTTTCAAAGGTTTTTTTTTTTCATTTAGTTTTAGTCTTGTTTTCCTTCGTGAAAAATACGTCATCTGCGCATGTGTTTTGTCGTAGTTTTCATTAAAGAAATTAACACCGTTGGATGGGGGCAAGAAAAAAAAACAACTTTTCCCTTGGAGATTTAATTAAAATCATATTATGCAGAATTGTTATGTGGTGGATTTCCCCAACATTCATCTTCTCTAGGAGAAGTTAAAAAAAAAAAAAGGAAAGTCTCCCTGGGGATCATGTCACATCGAAGACCAATACCTGCCCTGCTTCCTGTCGTGGTCTGACCCAAAAACCTCCCCCTGGTCCGTCTCTTTTCCAGCATCTAGGTGCGTCTGACCTCCTGTGTCTCTAAATGTCTCCCTGCATTTTGTTTGACCCCCCCGAGAATTTATCTCCTCCAGCGAGGGTGAGGGTTTGAAACCCTGTCAACTCTTTCTGTAACGGGACGCCACCGTTGCTTTTAATTTTCAGCAGCCGCCTCGTTTCCCAAAAATCGGCTCACGTCAACCAAAAAACCAAAAAAGATAAAAGCCGCCAGCGTTTGACTCTTGATCCACTTCTCCTCCCTGGCCCTCACTCTGTGTCAGGTGTGACGCATGTTCAGCCCGACCCGCTCTAATTCCCTAACGAGATTGCCCCCCCCCCCGGATATCCCATTAGGCCCTGATTACCTGGGCTCAGCTCATTAGCTCTGACAAACCAATTCACCCCTGTCCACCTCAGGCCTCAGACTATCCACCACCGCTCCTGCTTCCTGATGAAAAACACACACACACACACACACACACACACACAATGTCACCTCACCAGGGCACCGTTGACATTCATATTTTCTGGTAAAATCAAAGCAGATGAAAAAGTAGAGGCTTAACATGTGCGAACAAGACGTTGTGATTACTTCTCGTGGCCCCGTAAGTCGATAAAAGTCTGCTGAAAATGTGCCTGGTTTTATTCAGGCTCTTAGTTTGCTTCTCATTGCGCCTGAAACTCATTAAAACTGGCTGACGAGGGTATAAAACTGGCAAAGTCTTTCGCATTTAACGGCTGACGTGTCCTTTTTGGCGCAACAGGTGTAAATTTCCCCCACAAACCTCATCTTCTCACGTTTCACCTCCACCTGTTCCCTTTCTCCTGCTGCCTCCTTCCTTCGGCTCCTCGCCCGCTCTTGTCTTTTGACCTCATAACCTGATTTTCTCCCTCCAATCGGTTTACCGGCCTCCTCTCACCGTGCTCCCCTCTCCCTCTCCCTCTCTCTCTCCTTCCCTCTCTATTTCCATCTTTGAGCTTTATCCTTTCATCCCTTATCTCCTTCATCCCCTCCAATCCTCATCTGTTCTTCACCGTAGAGGAAGGGAGAGAGAGAGAGAGAGAGAAAGAGAGAGTTTTTCACAAGTAAGCTGATAGCAGTCTGCTGGGGGAGAGCGTCGGAGGAGCCAGCGAGCAGGTCGTGCGCCCGGGATTGTGGAATCTAAACAGAGGCGACCGCCACGCTAGAGCCGGCCGAAGGAGTCCGGGGACCAGGAGGTGCAACAGGTGAGTTTCTGGGTTGTTTTGGGTTTTTTGTCTTCCTCTGCTGTTGGAGCTGCAGGGAGCTGCTCCAGAGCAACTTTTTTTTGTTTGTTTTTTTCTTTGGGGGGGGGGGGGGTAAAGAAAGAAAGAGGAAGGCCCTCTGCTTTTGTGAGATTGAAAAAAAAGCAAAACAAAAAAAAGAACCAGGGGGTCGACCTTTGCTTCGTCGGGCAGCCAGGGAAACCTGCGTGTTGACGGGGCTCCGCAGCGGCGGGGCTGGGCCCACGTGCGACGGAGCATCGCTCCGGCTGGAGCTTGACCATCGGCAGCGGCGGCGGAGTGGAGCGGCAGGAGCCGAACGCAGCTTCCGGGGGCTACTCCACCTATGAACTGCCCCGCTGTTTTCTGAGGCGTCGGTTTTTATGTCGTTCGCCGGTTCCCGTGCGGGACCGCGTCCGAGCTATTGATTCCCTAAACCCTTGGAAGGTGATCTCTGGATTGCGGGACGCTGCTAAAGAGGATTGGTGCCTCGGGTGTGGCGGCGGTAAGCTGCAGCCTGATCTGTCACACGAGGCCGAACCTCATCTGGTTTCTATCTGTCATGTTTGGTTTCTCCACTGATGCTTTTGCAAGGGTTTGTCTCATTTTCTAGGATGAAAGAATAAACCTCCTGATAATTTTCAGCACTGGAAAATACGTTCGGTTGAGGTTTCCAGTGGGCACATTTAAGACAGGGTCACTTGCCCTCAGACAGGAGACGGGGACCGCGGAGGTGGCGCTGCCCGGAACTCGGACTGTGGCAGACCCTCCCCATCTCCCATCCTCCACGCCACCCTCCCTCTCCCTCTGATCCCAAGGTAAAGAGCGGTCAGTAATCGGATGACAGGAGATTTGACCGGCAAAGCTTCCCTTAAGATCTCCTGCCAGGATTTAAAGCCCTGTAGCGACCCACCGCAAACCCCACCACCACCGACGCCACCGACCAAACTGACCCTGTCGCTCCTCCTGCATCTTCCACCTTCCCCCCCGCTTCCTGTCACACGCAGGCCACGCCCCAAAAACTTCACCTCCGCCGTTAAATTGGATCATCCGACCTCGTTATGCAAGATGTGTACACGCGAGCGTCCATTTCCAAATATTCCAAGCATATCGGTCGGTGAGATGTCAGAAAGTGGTGGAAATGCCTGTCACAGTTAGCGACGCCTGCAACTTGCTTGTTTTCTCTGACCAACAGTTGAAAAGCCCAAATTTTTTTTAGATTTTCAATGATGTAAAACAAGAGAAGAGAAAAAAAGCCCACAAAACGGTCACATCCTGAGGGGCTAGAGTCGGTGAATGCAAACTACAGCGTCGCATAATTGCTGCCGCAAACATATAAACGTAATAAGAGGAGGAAGGGCTGCGGCTGTCGCAAAGACAGTTCAGGTAACAAGCGGTCGAAGCTCCGGGTTCGTTTCATCGCGAGGTTTCATTATTTCTGCACTTGCACGGCCGATGCCGCGCCATCAGCCAACACTCTCCGAGTCCCCTGGTCGAGAGCAGGACCGGCGCTGAATCAGTCGGACGTCAGCGTCCTGTAACCGAGCCTCAGGCTTCATACGCCGGAGCGCGGCACGCGCGGCACACGGGAAGTAAAAGGGAAGGGAAAAAGATAAAGGGAACCAGGCAGGAAGGACGGTGAAGACATGAGATGGCAGAGACGCGGTCATTGGCCATTTGACCCTTTGGCTCTAACTGCTGATTGACTGTGATTTTTGATGACTGGCAACTCTAAGCTCCTCATTATTGTTGGGATCCACATACATCTCTGTGAGCTCCTTCTCACTAAGTCCCCCCCCCAAAAAAAAAAAGCCTCTGGTGTCAGTTACTGATGTGAAATATTAGGGACAAAATGTCGCACGAGGTTTTGCTCTGGCACACTGATGTTAAAACAGCTGTGACACGGATCCCTCGCAGGGAATGAAAGAACATAAAGCGCAACGTTCGAGACACGTAACAGGAAAAACATAAGGAGGGAATATGTGGTTGGGATTTTATTTTCTAAAGATATTTAATTAAATTCAACTCTTATAATGCGCATTAGGGGACAGCAGCATCACTCAGTGTATTTTGAATCTAGAGAGAAATATCTTGATTAGGTTTTATTTCCCTTTCTCACTTCCTTCCTTTCTTTCTCCTGCTTTTACACTTTAACGTTATTTCCGTTTTTTTCTTCCATCGTTTCTTTCATCCTCCCATTTTCCTTCTGTCCCTCCTCCCACACCCCGTTTTCTTTTTTTCCTCCTTTCTCTTCCTCGTCCAAGTGCGAAAGATCGCAGCGTTACAACCTTGGCTCGGGGGAGGGATTACACCCGTCAGGTGTGTGTCTAATCTTTGCTTCTAGGCCCGATGGTGTAACGGCAAAACCCAGGTGATCCAGATCAGGGTATCAGGGTCAGCGGGCAATGTGCAGAGCGGGCAGCGGATCTCCGCCAGGGGTCAAACCCTCAGGGTCAGACGGGGAGATTCCTGTCAGCACCGACCTTAGTTTCAAACTAGAACCAGATTTTGCACCAAAGGGGGGAATGCTCATGTATATGTGTGAATAAGTAAAATGAATACTCATCCCTGCAGATGTAAATTTTAATTCAATTTACTCATCACACTGTTCCACAAGATCCTGAATGAACTAATATTTGTCCCTCTTTCCTCTTTATGTCCATCCCCGCCTCCTCTTTTCTCTTTCAGAGCGACTGTTTCGGGTTTGGTTTAGTTTGGTTTGTTTCTTTGTTTTTTTTTGGGTCAGTAACATCCCCTAGCGACCGTCACCATGGCAGCTGAGAAGGCTGAAATGGATGCGCTGAAAAAGGAGTGCGACGGCCTCCGGGCACAGATTGAGGTGAGCGGGCCAAACGTGCGGTTCTTCCCGTCAGAGCGTATTTTTTCCGAAACATTGTTTTTCTACACAACAGCGACAATTTAGATCTCGATCCTTCCTCTTACTTGACAAATTCAACGTCACCAAAACTTGGTTTACGTGGTTTTTGCTGGGCAGCGACTGGGGAACAACTGATCTTTTGGTTTGGTTCCCTGTGGACGGGGACACAGGTTCAGCCCGTCCTTCAGCTTTCTCTCCGCCGGACGGAGACGATAAGTAAAATAAACTTGTCCTCGTCGGAGAATACAGGGACGAGTGCTGGTTATCCTGATGCTGCTAAATGACTTAGAATTACCAACAAATCCGCCGTTTTCAATGAGAAAAGACCGAAGTCGGCCTCAATGAGGTTTGTGGATTTGTAGACTCTGAACGTCCACCTGGCATTTACCTTCCTTCCTCTTTTTTCTGCCTCCTCCCGACACGTCCCGCCCCCGAACCAACCAGGCCGCCCGCAAGGCTGTGAACGACGGCAACATGTCATCCGCTGCAGGGGGCGTGGCTGCGGTGGGCCGGGTCCAGTTGAAGCTCAGGAAGACCCTCAAGGGTCACCTGGCCAAAATCTACGCCATGCACTGGTCCGCCGACTCCAGGTGAGGACCCCCCATCGCTGAACACCAGGGTCTTATTCATACAGGTGCAGCCATCTTGTGGGTTCGGCGAAGCATCGGTGGGATAAGTGTTGTTTGGTCCCGGCAAAGTTCATTTGGGATGAGGTTTTGTTTTCTGTTATTGTTTCAGCACATTTGAGATAAATGTCAAAGAAATGAGATTTTCACTTAGTTTAATACAGTTTTCAATGGTCAGGAGCCTAAACGGAACCTAGAGAGCTTCAGACTAGCATCATTACAGGTAGTTTAAAGGGGCCGACTAAGGAACTTAGACCGATTGGCTTGGACGCATGTTCAGCTCAAGTTTAAAACAGGGATCCAGACCTCTTGGCCATTTTCTAGTTCAGGTTCAGGAGAAGAGAACAGACAACTGGTAAGAATTTTTAAATAAAGCCATTGAGATATGACATTTGTTTTTTGTTTTTTTTTTTTTTTGCGAGATCTCCCCCCCCCCCCACACACACACACACACACCACCACCACCACCACCCTCCCCCTCCTCCTCCTTATCCACGATGAAGACTTTGCAATCGTCACTTAAAAACTCGGTATTGTCTCGTCCCTCTTGCAGGCAAATGGTCAGTGCATCACAGGATGGCAAGCTGCTCATCTGGGACACCTTCACAGGGAACAAGGTGGGATTCCCCCCCCCCCCCGCCCACGCCACATTAAAATCTGAACCACAACTGTCTCACCTGTGCTGCACCGAAATCCCAGTTTGCAGCAATTGTATAGGTTTTCCCGATGAGATTGATTGATTAAATAACCCTCCTAGATACTGTATTTGGTCATTTGTTTTACTATTGTCAGTCAGACACTGGTGAAGCAACGTCCAGGTGCTGTTAGCAAACAAGACAACCTGCAGGAAATGTGACTCTCTCTACGTATTTCATTTTGTTGAGTAACTCTTTGATTGTGTTTCGGCAAATCTTTTTTTTTTTTCTTTTTTTAGTTAAAGTAACTGAGCATCTCATTGTTCGAAGTAGTTTAACCCCCCCTGCAGGAGCCTCTAATCCTCAAATGATTACAGTAGTCTGGATTTCTTGTGGTAGGTTAAATAGTAGTCAGCAATCCCTTAACTTCGGGTTCTCAAACTTCGGATTCTCCTTAAAAATCGAGGGTGGGAAACAGGACCGGCTGCAAACGTTCGGTCCAAGCGTAGCACTGAAGATGCCATTTTTCAGTCAAGGGTCTAATATGAACCAACCTCTTGCTTCCCAGCTGGTCGCCGTCCCGCTTAAGTCGGCCTGGGTGATGAGCGTCGCCTTTGCCCCCTCCGGCAACCTGGTGGCCAGCGGCGGCCTGGACAACATCTGCACGGTCTACAACATCAAGGCCGCCAGCCCCAAGACCCTCAGGGAGCTGGATGCGCACACAGGTGAGGACAAGGCCGACCTGGACCTTTTTGTTTGTCTGTTTGATTTTGGCAAACGGCCGACGGCACAACGAAGCGACAAACTCGACGTCAAAGTTAAAAAAAAGGCGAGGATGGGTGAATGGAGCCTAAATGCTCGGCTGTCTCTCGTCCCTCCCAGGTTACCTGTCCTGCTGCCGTTTCCTCAGCGACACCGAGATCCTGACTGCCTCCGGTGACACCACCTGGTGAGTCCATCGTTCCGCCTCCGTCTCGGCAGCTTTGTCTCTGACAGCATTTGCCGGACGTCACGCCAGTAGAAGACATTTAGGAATCTGGTCCACAATCATTTATCACAATCAAGGCTTGGCCTCCAGGAAATAAACCAGTTTTTGTCTTTGAAAGAAAATAGTATGAGTACCTTGAAGAACATTAATCAAACTATGACTTTCAAACATAAATTTAATATGAAATCTCTTAAATCAATTGCATTTAAATTCCCAAGGATCTGTTCCTTCTCGTTTTCTGGGATTATGCAGTCAAACATTTTTCCAGCCTTTAGAACATGTTTGTCATTTGTCATTGAAAGATCTTGGGATGTTTTAGAGGGATTGGCATTTAAAATTGGCTTTTATCTGTAAGTACAGAAAAATATTGATCTTTACATATATGACTGTGGTGCCGTCGGGGGCTGCAGTTACTTTTTCGCAGCACTCCAGCACGATTTGCCGGCTCGCTCCGGTGCATACGCCTCCATCCGAAGGTTCTTCCCACTTCTGGATCTTTGGACCAAGTTTCATGCCCTCCCCCCCTCTTCCTCCTCCTCCTCCTCCTCCTCCTCTCTCCCCCTCACAGCTGCCTGTGGGACCTGGAGACCGGCAAGCAGAAGGTCATCTTCACCAACCACATCGGGGACTGCATGTCGCTGGCCCTCTCCCCCGACATGAACACCTTCATTTCGGGGGCCTGCGACTCTCTGGCCAAGCTGTGGGACCTGCGGGAAGGCGCCTGCAAGCAGACCTTCAGCGGACACACCAGTGACATCAACGCCATCAGTGTGAGGAGCCCGCGGGCGTTCACGTCGCGCGCGCACACACACACACACACACACACAAGGAAAAATATACCCCAACGAACCAAAACAATAAATAAATCAGTTATCGTCAGGAAAATAAGAAGGTCAACAAAAGTCATTCACGATCGGTGAAGAAAAGGGGGAAATACATGAGGCAAAAATGCTCAATGATAACCAAACATGCTAATAAAAAAAGTCTGACTGCCTCTCCTGCCCCCCCCTCCCCGTCTCAGTTCTTCCCCAGCGGGAACGCCATCATCACAGGCTCCGATGACTGCACCTGCAAGATGTATGACCTGCGTGCGGACCAGGAGGTGAACGGCTACCAGGACTCCAGCCTGAACGCCGGCGTCACGTCCCTGGCCCTGTCCAGCTCAGGCCGCCTCATCTTTGCCGGCTACGACGACTTCAACTGCCACATCTGGGATGCGCTGAAGGGCGAGAAAGTGGGTGAGTGGTGGTTGGGGTTGGTGGGTGTGGTGGCGGTGGCGGCGTTCGTTTTTGTACGTGACAGAGAGAAAAGAAAAAAAGAAGTAGGTAAGAAAAGACGGCAGACGTTTTAATGAAACAGTGGAGGAGAGGACGACACAGGAAGATGACGAAAGCTCTGTTTACATCAAGTGTTTCTTTTTCTTCTTTACCAATATAATCTTTTTTATGGCCATATCGAGGGAGTTTAATCAAATCTTAACAGCTTTTACGAATGTAGTAAATTTCCATTGGGCTATTTTTTGATTTTGTCTGAGGAAATCTTCCATTTCTATTTCTATCTTCCATACAGATCCACTGACAGAAAAATAAAGATATTTACATATAAATACAGTAAATAAGTTATCGCTTGACATCAGGCTGACTGGGTGAATAAAGCTCTCTCGTCTTCTCTCCTTTCCTTCATTTCTGTTCCTTCCTTTTCCTTCTTTCTCTCATCTTGTCACCTGGCCTTTCCCTTTCTTTTGTGTTCATTTGGGTCCTTTTCCTTTCCTCTTCACTTGTCTCCTATCCTTACTTTCCCTTCCTTCCTTCTCTTCCTTTCATTTCCCCCTCTTCATCTTCCTCTTATTCTCTTCACTCTTGTTTTTTCCTTTTCATGCTGTCTCCCTTCTTTGCTTTTTCCTCCTTTTGCATTTCATTACTTGCTTTTCCATGCTTCCCCTCTTCTCTCTTTTCTTTCCTTTCATTCCTTTTACACGCCCTCCCCTCTTCTTTCTTTGCTCTTTTTTACTTCCCTCTCCTCCTCCTCTTCCTCCTCCTCCTCCTCTTCATCCACCAGGCGTGCTGTCTGGCCACGACAACCGGGTGAGCTGCACCGGCGTCCCCGGCGACGGCATGGGCGTCTGCACGGGATCCTGGGACAGCTTCCTCAAGCTCTGGAACTGAGGCCCCCCGGCGCAGGAAATAAAGAAAAATATTTAAAAAGTTAAAAAAAAAACACACCAGGAGAAGGAGAAGAGTAGGAGGAGGAGGAGGAGGAAGAGAGGAAGAGGAGGAAAATGATGGGGAGGAAAATGATGGGGAGGAATATGGGGAAGACGAAGAGAGGTTGGGGGAGATCTCGGCGCAGACCTTCCCCGCCCTCCTCCCGCTCCCCCTCCGCCACCTCCTCCTCCTCGATCAACGTATGCAAATCACGAGAGGCTGCGAACAGGTCGCGTCGCGTCAACGGCGCCAGGCAAAACAGTGAACACGTATGAGAGCACTTCGTCCCCTCGAGACCACGACTTAGGCAAAGAAAAGGGTTGAAAACGCTTAGAAAAAAAATATATAATAAAACTAGCACGTGAGTCAAAATGCTTACTGAGCAGAGAATAAGCTCCTGTCAATTAAACGAGTAGATTTTTGGCCATGAGAAAAGAAAGAGCACGTGAATATTGGAAATAAGACCGTAGCTTCACAGAGTTATTTTTATTGTCTTTCAGATCTCTGACCTGTAAACGAGCCCAGCACTTATTCTAGATGAAAGATCAATATGTACATTTATTTGTATTTTATAGCTCAACACCTTTAGGATGGAGAGTCAATGTACAGTGTGTTTTCTTTTTCTTTTCCTTTTCTTTTCTTTTTTTTTGGCTGCACATACCCAGAGTATATGTGTGTGTGTGTGTGTGTGTGTGTACGGTAGGGCTGTACACCCCCCCCCCCCCCACTGCCATCTCACTGTTAGAAATTTTCGATGATGCACCCAGATGAAGGAAGGAAGGGTTGGAGCCAGGCTGGTGGCAGGATGTGAGACCAGCTTGTGAGACCTGTAAAGACCTGTAAACTTTATTTTACCCCCCCCCCCCCCATACCCCCACCACCATGTTTCAGCTGCATTTTGTAGAACTTTTACACTTGTGCAGTCCCCCTGTAAAAAGACAAAAAAACCTATTTGTTGAAAATCTTTATAATAAACATAGAATTCTGCATTAACAACATGTCAGAGTCTGTGTGTTTGTGTGCATTTAAGGCTGGAAATGAGCTTATAAAATTGTGATTTAAAGGGCTAAAATTACAATAAACTATATTGTTATGAAGGTACAGACCTCCAACCTGCTGCTGGAAAATGGTTTGCAAAAGCACATTCTTGTAACTCATTCCTGTAGTTGAAGCTCTGGAGGGAAGTTTCATTAACAAGATCAAACAAGCACCAGGTGCGTGAGTCATACCTGTACCCAACCACAGGGAGGTGGTGGTGGGGGGGGGGGTCAGGGGGAAAACACATGTCGGAGCAAAACTGTGGCAGCACAATGAACTTTTCCACTCTGAGAGAAGAGACGATAAAATCGGGTCATCGCTGTTTAATCGCTTCTGTCTGAATTCCTGGTTGATTCTTTTTCTATGGGAATAAGGAAAATAAAGAATAAAGAATTAAATACCAGGAGCAAGCAACACGCTCTGTTCTCTGATCAACAGATTAGTACAGAAAAATGAGCTCACCTTCCCTTTTTTTCTTTTTTTAATGGGATTAAAAGGTGTTTTAACAGCCTGGGAATTGATTCCAAAACCTACAGGTCGATCCCAGTATTAGAATCTCATGTGTTATAGAAACTTGACTCAAAATAAATAATAACAAATTGAATAGCAGCATTTGGGTCTTTATTTTTTTGTGAAATACAATGTTCCAGTCTACATATTCATCTTTAAAAATAAAATGGTTATGTTTTTATTGAAAATGTTTATTTACTTTAAATACAATGTAATATACTGGGAATAAATGAATTGCTTTTTATTCCAGGTGTTGACTTTTATAATTCCTCATAAGAAGCTCATCGGGTTTTGTGTGAAAATCCTGCAAAGTGACTAGTAGCTATTAACTAGTAACTAGTAGAAGGATTCCTACGAGGTTGGGTAAAGTAAGCAGCTGTAAAACATTATTTTTAAATTATCATTTTTTTTAAATCCACATGCAGAAGTGAGAGAAAAGGGATTGGGGTGTTGCAAAAAAGTGTAGTGTGTAAAAAATGGGGGGGCATCCTTCCTGGAGGACATCAATTGTAACAGCAGGGGGCGGTAATGCACCTTAAAGCTACTCATAAACCAGAAGAAGAAGAGGAATTAAAGAGCAGACGACGAAGAAGCAGCGTCTCCCTGGTGTCGATATTTCCTACGGCCCCTGAAGTACACGCACCAGCCGGACTCCTCCTGCGGCAGCTGATCCTGCTCCAGCTCCGGACCCGAACCCGCACCCGGACCCGGACCCGCACCTCCGCCGCCGCCTCCTCTTCTCGTCTCCGGGTACCAGCCCGTCAGCCGGCCATGGCGTCCAGGGGCTTCTTCGTGGGGGGGAACTGGAAGATGAACGGGACCCGGGAGAGTCTGGGCGAGCTGATCACCAGCCTGAACACCGCCGCCCTGCACGACCAGACCGGTACGAGACCCCGTCCGGGTCCGGTAGGCAGGCCGCGGGTTTACCCCCGCCGGGGGGGTCACGGTGACATTGGAGTCATGTGACCAGGATGAGCCGCTGCATTCAGGCCTCTGACGTTTCTGCCTCAGGGGTGCAAAGTAACTAAGTACATTTACTCGATTACTGTGTGTACGTGTAAATACTTGCAACCTCTTGCGCGTTACTGCAGTTTTTTAATTTATTTTTTAATTTATTTTATTATTATTATTATTATGATTATTTTTAATGGTTACTTTTCATACATAACAAGGGGGGTTTGGTTTGTTACCCCTTAGAAAACAAGAGCCCCATCACATTTCAGACCCCCCCAAAGTAGTATATATTTTTTTTTTTTTTTTTTTTTTTTTTTTTTTTTTTTTTTTTTTTTTTTTTTGGAGGATTATAAAACAAATATACATAGGATTATAGGCCCATAAACCTGACCTGACCCTACCCCTGTGACCCCTGAGGGTGGGACTCCTGAGGGGGGTTGACCTCCTGGTTGGGACTAAACTACTAAACTAAAAAAACTGTAGAAAAAAATGCAGGCAGCATGCAGCAGGAAAAATATAATATTAAATTATTAAAAAAATAAGTAAAAAACATTTTACCCAGGGAGGAACTTTTTTTAGGAAAAAACTTTTACTTGAACTTTCTTGCAATTTATTTTATATACTTTAACTTTTTTACTTATTTTTTTGCTATTTTTTTACTGTACTTTTACTTCAGATCACATTTCGTTTTTTCATTTTTTTTATTTATTATATATGAAAATAAATAAAATGTCAACTGCCAAAAATAAAAAAATAAAAAAAATAAAGAAGTAAGTAAATCGTTAAGTCCCTGTTTTTGTGTTTTACTTTGTTTGTGTTTGTTTGTTGTTTGTGGTGAATTGTTTAAGCAAAATTGAATAGCATAAGCAGCAGCAGCAGCAGAGCAGCAGCAGCAGCAGCAAAGCAAGCAGCAATCAAAAATATAAAATTAAAAAAAAATAATAAAAAAAATAAAAAAAAAAAAAAAAAAAAAAATTTAAAAAGAAAAAATAAATAAAAATAGCCTGAGTGTAACAAATAACAGCCCCAGCCCATATATATTATTACTATTATTATTATTACTACTATTATAAGGATTAATAAACATGATTCATTTTAATTCTGTAACTGGTTGAGGTTTAACTTCCCTCTTGGCTGATTTTAATCTAAATTCATCCTGTTTTTACAGATATGATTAAAAGTATAAAATATACAGAGTGACTCAAGCTGTTAAAATATATTTGCCTCTGAAATGTGGTGAACTAAAAAAAAAAAAAAAAAGCAAAAAAAGCATAAAGTATGAAGCTGGAATCACAGAGTTTTGTGGGGGTTTTATTCTCAGTGAGTTAATCACTCATTTAAAAATCAATTTATTAGGCTTGTGGGGGTTGAGTTTTTTTTTTTTTTTTACCTTTTATTTAATGAGAAGAAGAAAAACTTCAGAAACAGGAGAACATCCGGTGTTTTGAACCGGGGGAGGCAGACGGTGGCGATGGAGGTCCACTAAAAATAAGCATGGTCCGATTAAATTCAGTCCAATTCAGTCCATTAATGCACCTTTTATTTTTCAGGACGGGGCTGTGAATATGTGGATCAAAGATTTAGGATGAATAACGTAAATAAATGAAGAATTAAGATTTATTGTAAAAGAAAAAAAAAACAGTTCAAACAGCAGTAGAACAAGACTCAGTTCAGACAAAAGAGGAAGTAGGAAGTTAAACTCCGAAATAAACGGTTGTTGTCTTTTTTCCTGATCTTTTAGAGGTGGTGTGCGCCGCCCCCGCCGTCTACCTAGACTTCGTCCGGTCCAGTCTGGATCCCCGGATCGGCGTCGCAGCCCAGAACTGCTACAAGGTGGCCAAGGGGGCGTTTACGGGGGAGATCAGGTACCAGCCGTAACCCGCTCATACCCTGATTTATGATGGAGTCCAGTTCAGATAACTGCACCGGAGACGAGACGCCATTTTTATCACTGAGGAAATCAAAGTGTACAATTCTTTGTTTTAAGGCCTTTGCGGAAATTTGCAAATGCCAAAAATTTTCAGGTTATTGCTCTTGCATTCAAAAATCACTTGTTAGTCGCAGCTTCAGATGGATGTTATTTTGTCTCTGGGCAAAAAAAGATTCAGGTTCACGTATTTATTCCGTCGAAAATGAGAACCACACATACTTTTTTTTTTTTTATGACGATGATGATGACTTGTCCGGTCTCCCTGCAGCCCGGCCATGATAAAGGACTGCGGAGCGGACTGGGTGGTCCTGGGACACTCGGAGCGCCGCCACGTGTTCGGGGAAAGTGACGAGCTGATTGGCCAGAAGGTGATTTCAAGACACGCTTTGTTTTGGGGGGGTTTTGTTTGTTTGGTTGTCTTTTTTTGGGGGGGGGGTAGGCCTCTCCAGCCTTAGTTTCAAAGTGTTAGAAACATCTATGTCGATCTGAGGTCCTGGTCCAGGTCAGATCAGGCGGCCTCAGACTAGACGGGTCCGACTCGGGGTAGCGGGTCCCGGTTGGTGAACCTCTGGTCTCGGTTCCCAGGTGGCTCACGCTCTGGAGAGCGGCCTGGGGGTGATCGCCTGCATCGGGGAGAAGCTGGAGGAGCGGGAGGCCGGCACCACGGAGGAAGTGGTGTTCGCTCAGACGCAGGTCATCGCAGGTAAACAGTGGCATCATCATCGTTGTTGTTGTTGTTATCGTTTCTTTTTTGTTCTTTTTTTCCTTGTAGTTCATTTTTATTTTCTCTCATTTTATTTACTTTTCTTTCTTCCATATTCTTTTTTTTTCTTTTAGCTTCACACCAGAAACACCTTCACAGACTTTTACTATTTTATTTGTAAGTAAAGTTATAAATAGTTAATAAATTAATAAGTTACTTATTTATTTCAGTTTTTTTCATCCTGCCCCCCCCCCCCCCCAACCACCCCCACCCCCTCGCCCGCCGTGCCGAAAGTAGGCTACGCACCGATTTAAAATGCAAGTGGGTCAGTGGTCTCTGGCGCCAGAGGCATCTCAAGAGGCCCGGTCGTCAGATCCCTGCGGCGGCGCTCGGCCTCCGGGATGCTCCTCACCCCCAAACTGACCTTTACTCTCGTTCTGCCGTCGCTCCTGGTTCCTAAAGGTTTTCAGTTTTAATTGAGAGTTTCGGAGTTTTTCTCACGTGGGTCGGGGGGCCATGTCGCTGTTCTGTTCCAGGGAACGTGACGGACTGGGGGAAAGTGGTGCTGGCGTACGAGCCCGTGTGGGCCATCGGCACAGGAAAGACGGCCACACCTGAGCAGGTAACGCCGAGTATGGCAGGCGAACAGCATCAGGGTCAACTTTTTGATTCATCTGAATCAAAAGATGGTGACTCACAGTTTGACTGATGCCGTGTTTATTCAGATTTTACTGAAATGCACTGATTTCTTTGGTCTTGACTCTCAGAATTGAATGAAACTACAGGGTCAGGCTATTTTATCACATTTTTTCAACTTTTTCTAAATATGTTTCATTGTGAGAATCTTAAAAGTATATCATATCGACAGACTTTCTTTAGGGGACATCACCATGTGTTTCCTGTGGTAGCGGCTGTGTTCAGTATTTCTCTGACGCCATCTGATTCCTGCAGATCCAGTGTCTCCAGTAAAAACTCTGAAGAGCCGCCGCTGACATTAGCCTCACGATCCAGACATCCGAAGACTAAAATCCTTCATCTGGTTGAAATATGTAGTTTAGAATGGCCGAGGCTTAAAAAGTCACCGGTTTCTACCAGACGACACGATGATGATACATGTGCAAAGAGGATATGACGCCATTGACCAGCGACCAAATAAAACTGACAGTCACCATTGATTAAAATGGTTCAGGTCCAGATCTAGGTCCAGGTCAGGTCTAGGTATCGGTCTAGGTGTAGGTTCAGGTCCAGGTGTAGCTTTAGGTTTACGCCAAGGTTCCGGTTACAGTTAGTCTCCAGGAAATGAATGTAAGTCAACGTAATGTCCTTGGAAGTGTTGGAAACATGACTCTGTGTGTGTGTGTGTGTGTGTGTGTGTGTGTGCGTGGGTGGGTGGGTGTCTAGGCTCAGGAGGTCCATGAGAAGCTGAGGTCTTGGCTGAGAACCAACGTCTCAGATGACGTTGCCGACTCCGTGCGCATCATCTACGGAGGTCAGTGCGTGTGTGTGTGTGTGTGTGTGTGTGTGTGTGTGTTATGGTGTGTGAGGGATTTACATTGAATCATTGTTCTTCACCACTGAGAGCACAATTTTTTTCCCTTTAATGTTCTGGTGTTTGATGAGCTTTTCAGCCTCAGAGGACGTATTAGGTTTTGTTGGGGGGGTCTTAGACGTTCAGGTTATGGGTTCTTCAACTGAATGATATTTCCTGCATTTATATTCATGAACTTTTATCAGTCCATTAAATAACAAATTGCTGTTAATTCGGTGACCCCAGCCCTGATTAAAATCACTCTCTGATTCAGTGCATTTGCTTTGCATCAAAAGAAAACAGTCTTTTACTGCCTTTTCTTGTCTGATGTTTGCATTTTGCATCTTTTAGGAAGAAAAGAAGAAGAAGAATTATGATTAAAAACTGTCGGCTGTAAATAAAATACAGATTCAATGTTTTCTTTCCCAAAAGACCAGTAGGAGGTCACAGCATACTTTTTTTTCCCAAATAGAATCAGCTCTTTCTTCTTTCCCGATAAGCTCAAGTTAGTGCAGCAGGCACGTAGCCTGGCAGGCATGACCCAGGGCAAAGGAAGTCGCAGTGTGTGCACAAGTATTTCTAACATCTCCTAACTCACTTTTACGCAGATTTTCGTGAGTATATTGAACTGAAGGACATAAATCTGGCGGGGAAGCAGAATTTTGTAAACTTTATGGGACACGTCTTCCAGAAATGATGCCCTCCCATTTTTTTGCACAAGTCACCGAAAGAAACTCGTTTCATGAAAGGAAATTAGTTCATTTTCTTGTGCATTTTTTTCCACTTCTGTAGAAAAACTTCGGCCCGAGCCGTTTGAGTTTAATCTCCCATGTCATCTGACCTTTTCCCTTTTTATTTCTATTTTATTTTTTTTCTCTCCATCCTCCAGGTTCGGTGACCGGGGCCAACTGCAGGGAACTGGCGTCCCAGGGCGACGTTGACGGCTTCCTGGTTGGCGGAGCCTCTCTGAAGCCCGAGTTCGTCGACATCATCAACGCACGTGCGTGACGGGTGAAAACGACCAATAGCACCGATCGAAAAGCCACACCTTGCCCCCTAGATCATCTCGTGTCACCTC
>CM029127.1:20818000-20863000 GCA_016859345.1 Istiophorus platypterus | reverse complement strand
CTCCATCCCTGCCCTCCCTCACCCATCTCACCCCTACTCTTCAGTTTTCTCTCCTCCTCTCCAACTCCTACAGATCTCCTCCCATCTCTCCTCTCTCCCCTTTTTCTTCTTTCCCTCACCCCTCCCATAGGTCCACCCTTCTTTCCTATCTCTCCCTCACCCATCTCACCCATCACTGTTCAGTTTTCTCTCCCCCATCTCCTAAGGGTGTCCTCCCATCTTTTTTCTCTCCTTCTTTTCCCTCCTTCTTCTTTTTCACCTTCATCTTCTTTCCCTCACCCCTCGCATATGCCCCCTCACCCATCTCACCCCTACTCTTCAGTTCCCTCTCCCGCTCTCCATCTCCTAAGGATTGTCCTCCCATCCCTCCTCTCTCCCCTTTTTCCTCTTTTCCCTCTACCTCCTTTTTCCTTCCCTCATCCTCTTTCCCTCCACCCTTCCATCCTGTCCTTCACCCCCCCCCCCACTGTTCAGTTTCCTCTCCCCCTCTCACTTCCTTTCCTTCTCACCTCCTCTGTCTCATGTCTCCACCTTTTCAGGTTTGACAGGATGGGTCAACATCCTGAAAAAAAAGAGTAAAAGAGTGAAAGAAATTACCAATCGAATCTAAAGATGCTTTATGTGCTCAGTGTTATTTCTTTTTTTACTTTTGCTGAAACAATCGGTTACTTATCAATGGGATAATTGTCTCTTTTTCTGATCCTCATTTATATTCCACTTTAACTCAAATAAGAGCATTAGCCAATTGCAGCATAAAAATAATGCTTAAAATTCTATGAAATGCTTTGATATGAATCATGAGTTTCTTTTGGTTTGTTTTTGCTCTTTAACCTCCAGCAGGTAACAAAACCAAACTCTGAGTAAAAACTTTTGCTCTTGTGGATGCATCTTTGCATGTAATATGTTGCATAATTACACATTTGCATACTATTATATATAATTTTAAGTTTTACGCTGCCTATTTATTTGAGTATTTCCATTTTAAGCTGCTTTTTCTCTAGTCAGCTGCATTTTGAAACCAAATAATTTCACTTTTGCGCTCCACTGCATTCACCCGACAGCTTTACTTACTGGTTACCTCAAAGATTTTTCTCAGAAACTATATGAACATCTTTTAGAATATCACCCACCACCATATTAAATTATCCAGATTTCTATAAAGTAGTTAAAATTTGCCCTATATTCTACCAATAGTACTTTAAAAGTGCTGCTAACATTCACACAACATACCTATATATTAATCTTATAATCCAATATTATGATATATAATAATAATATCACAACGAATGGAGCCATTTTGACTAAAAGCTACTTTTACTGGTGATAGGTTGGGTATATTTTGACAATAACAACACAGAACCTTTTACCGCTCTGATAGTTTTTCCCTGTGGGGATGAGAATGGAAACGAGGCTGCAGCAGAGCCGAGGCTGCGCTAAGGTGGAGTTTGAGATGCGTAAATGCATGTTTGTCACCTTCCTAACAACAACAGGCTCGGAGAACCGCAAGAGTTCTGGTGCCTTTAGACTGTGACGGGTATTGGTCCTTTTTTCTTTATATCACTTTAAAGACAAGTTAAAGACTAATGAAAAAATATATATACTAATTGACAAAGAAATTTTTATGCTTTATCTCTGAGAAATTCTGCATATTTAAGGCTAAAACCGGGTCAAAGGACTGTCTGATGTCTTAGCTTTAAGCAGCAGCCCCAGAACTTTACCCCCCCCCCACGCCCCTTTCTTGCCACGCCGTCATTTTCTTAAACCAGAAACGTTTTTTTTCCCGCCTGAGACTCTGGTTCCCGAGTCAGCGCTCAGCACCCATGGGGCGATTAATGAACTCCTTTCGAAAGGATATCGACTCTCGTTCATTCCTCTCTCACCGTGGCTCGGATTCAAACTGTGGCAGGGGCGAAAGTTTCAGTTCTCACTGCTCCTCTCTCTCTCTCTCTCTCTCTCTCTCTCTCTCT
The DNA here is from genome assembly GCA_016859345.1 of Istiophorus platypterus. Taxonomy (NCBI): domain Eukaryota; kingdom Metazoa; phylum Chordata; class Actinopteri; order Istiophoriformes; family Istiophoridae; genus Istiophorus; species Istiophorus platypterus. The sequence goes on along the minus strand of CM029127.1, from coordinate 20,861,033 downwards.
CTCTCCTGCCCGGAGGTGGACGGATGATAATTACCGCCAGGGTCTGTTCCTTACAACCATATCTGACCCCCCCCATCCTAACATATTCCATTCACATTCTCCCCCGCTGAAGATAATGACAGTTTCAGATTTAGCTCTCAAAAAAGAGGTAGAAAAAATTTTTTTGGCCCAATTAGCTCAATCTATATCCATTTGTGTCTGTGGAAATTATTACCTTCCTCTGTTGTCAGAATTACTCTTCACCCTGCGTAATTACCACGAAAACATCTGCGTTAAAGCCTCATTGCCGTAATCGCTGACACTATCGTCGAGCGCCCGACGGGCCTCCACTTTTTTAGGAGCCGACAGCTGACAGCCAACAGCATCGGGGGTTTTTTGGTCTTGTTTTGTTTTTTAGAGTTTCCCGGCATCACAGGGATACAGGCAGCGAGTAATTTTAACTCTGAAAAGGTGTATGTGTGTGTGTGTGTGGGGGGGGGGGGGGGGGGCTTCCTGTCTTTATCTGGTATCAAACCAGCACCTCGTCCAGGACCACAGAGTTCGCGAAATGATCCCTTGCACCTCGTTTTTATCTTCCACCGGCCCATCACTGGTAATGGACCTGTGTGAGTGTGTGTGAGTGAGTGTGTGTGTGTGTGTGAGTGTGTGTGAGTGAGTGAAAAATGGGCCCCTAATTATCAGAGGAAGGTTCGGGGGGGGGGGGGGGGTTCAGCTACCCGTCCTCGCTCTTGTTTACGCCACCGTGCTGCCACCATCCTGCTGCTGCCGCAAATTGTAAAATCTTAATCTACAAAGTATGTACAGTTGTCAAAAGATGCTGTAGAGCAAAAAGCAGAATATTTTGCTCTGAAATGTTGTAAAACAAGTATAAAATGGAAATGCTCAAACTAAAAGCTCCTCATAAATTGCACAAAAGTGCAACACTCGTGTAAATGTACTTGGTTTCTTTCCACCACAACTGTCTGGATACAACCGGATGCTAATATCATCACATCTCCCTCCCATTGCTGCACAGTCCGAAACCTCATCTCAGTCAGGCATCGGCATCTGAAGGTCAAAACCCCACGTGGAGACATCCAGTTTAAAAACAGGGCAAACTTGGGATTAAAGGCAAAAATTTCTGTCTGACGTTAAAAGGTCACATCCAACTTGTTTCAACAGCAGCTTTGCGACATTGTTTCAGTGTGAAGCATGTTACAGTGGATGCTGTTAAAGCACTGGTTACACAGTCAGGGACATGGGTAGTTGGACCATGACACAACTTTGGCAAATTTGCCCATGAATACAACCACCATGGATTTGAAGCAAACAAATCAAGATCCAATTGAAGTGTAGGGTTTCAGCTTTAATTCAAGGGGTTTAGAAATAAGAGCCGTGTTTACACATGGTCCCTCATTTTCAGAGGCTCTAAAGTAAATGATCAATCGAATAAGGATCATTTTCACAACAGGACGTGGCCTGTTCCCTCGTCATTTTGTGACAGATGAAGCAGATGAATGGTCTGGAGCTTATTACAAGTGTTGACTTTGCGTCTGGTAGCTGTTCATGGGAACTTTTAACATGCGTTCCAAAGAGGTGTCGACGCAAAAGAAAAAGGTCAAGACAAACCTATCAGACAGAAGGTAGACAGTTTTACAAGAGGGCCAAAGTTCATTCTGAAAAAAGAAGGAATGAACTGGCGAGTTCAGCAACATCAAAAGGCCTGGAAGAACAAGGAAGATGACTCAAGTGGGTGATCACAGAATTCTTTCCTTTCTCAGTGAAGAAAAAACCTTCACAACATCTAGCCAGGTCAAGAATACTCTCCAGGAGGTAGACCTATCCTTGTCAAAGTCACCAATCGAGAGACTTTGTGATCGAATAACCATTTGCGATCGGATCTCACCTCCCTGCTCTGTATGCAAATTAAAACGCACATCATTTCCTTTTGCCAAGACCACATGCATCATTTTCTTTTTGTTTTTTGTGTTTTGTTCTTTATGCTTGTGGGGGAGGCAATGCAATTCCCATGCAATGTCTGTCAAAAATTAAAAGAAGAGGAAGAAGAAATGAATACGGTATTGACAGGATCTATCCTTTTGGCATGTTGCAGACAAACAAAACTGCCCAATATGTTTGACGCACTTGTAACTTTATAGGCTTTTCAAAATTTTCAGAGACAGTGGACAAAGCCAGCTTGTATTTTTACGTAGATACACCTTTGCAAAGGATGTCAGTTGAGTAGGCTGCCCTTCAGTGTGGCCCAGGACACATTCAGGTATGCACTGCTAAGAGAATGTGTCTATATGCAGTCAAGACCACCTCTGAATGGGGTCTAAGGGAACGGATCCCAATGTGTCCTTAATACGTCTCGGCTGTTTTCACATCTGTACTTACAGCTGTCCACCTGCGATTGAATCACCCAAGACATATGTTAATGCCAATTACGAACAGGGTCCTGAACTTCTAACGATCATTCCCATCATTAACCATATTACCCAGTTTAAATACAGATGTCCAGGTTTCTTTTAACCCACCAATGCTTATGGGTTAATCATTACATGGCAGCACAAATTCAAAAATAATGAGAGCATCTCCACTGATCAAAGAACTCAACCTACTCTGCAGAACCGGGCTGAAGAAAATGAAGAATGAACGAGCCACAAAGGAACAACTTGCCTCAACAGATTCCTTGACATTCCTTGTAATTTTTTCAAGACCATTTTTCTGTAACATTTTAAAGCAATTTTTATTAAACCAAAAGTCTAAACATAAAATTTTGTGTGACAACAGAGAATAATAAGATTAGAGAAATGAAACAATTTGTAATGTGTTACCCTTGATATTGTCACTAGTATGCAGACACGGAAACATGCACAACCAGTTTGCCTCCTTAACAGGCCAACCACGAATTTGTGAAACCTGCAATTGCAAGAGTCTGAAAGGTTTTGTGCAAATTCGACCAATTTGCAAAAAACATGGGAGACCACAATCTTTTCCTCACAAATGGTGAAACTGGGAAAATGCTTGTTAGTTTTACCACATAAAAATAATCCAATTCAGAACCACATTTCAACAAGCCAGTGCTCATATATATGATAAAACACCTGGAAGTTCAAATTTACCCAAAGAAGGTTTCCTACTGGGTGAACAGCACTCGACAAATTGATGCTTTGATACTCTGTGTCATACCGCAAGCATGCAGAGTGTGTGTGTTTGTGTGTGTGTAGGTGCGTTTAAATGTGAGTGCATTTATTTCCTACATTCATTCCGCAGTTGTACGCTACAACTGGGAGAAAATTACATCCTCAGCTTGGGGGAATAGGCAAATGAATCACATCCGACTTAGTAGACAACACGAACAAGGAAAAGGCCAGAGTTTAGAATCACTGACTCAAGGTTTAGTGCTGCACCATAAGTAAAATCTTTACAGATGATGAACCAAGACATCAAACCTGCTACAGGGAAACAGAATTTAGCTGTTTATCTCCCTGATGCTTGATTGGACATTGGTTTTTTTGCCCAATGCTGATCCTAATGCAACTTGGGTTCAGGGAAGCCACAGATCCAACCCAGAGATCAGGGGCCAACCTGCTTTACAACTCTACCACCTGAGCTACCCCCCCCCCCACACACACACACACACACACACACACACACACAGGTGACGATATATCTGTGGTTACGGGCAAAGGAAAAAGTCTGGAAAAATACTGCTCCTGTGACCTGTGCAAAGATCAAGACCCTATTTTGATGAATGGTCAAAACAGAAGCCATTAGGGAGAGATATATATATCATTATACTGCTAGAGTTTTTCAAGGGGTTGTTTCCTCACCCCTTTTCCATATCATTTCAGTAACTATAAGTCCCAACATGTAGATAAGACTGTCTTCCTGCTCTGGCCTCTACCCCGTCTTCCCTCTTGAGTGTCCATAGTCAAGAGGTTGTAAAAGGTTCTCGCTTCCCCTCTACAACCTGCGGCTACTTCCAGATCCAGTGGCCCCCCCCACCTGCTGTTTTTTTTTTTTTTTCAGGCACCCCCCCCATCCCACGCAAACATCAGCTCAGATGGTCAGTCGATCGGCTCCAACTGGCTCATTAACTTACCGCCCACGATGCCATCTGAATCCTTTCCAAATACAGTATAAACCCCGGAATTGAGCAGCCTGAGGTTGTAATTGTTGGAGACTCTGTTGTTGGACTTGTAAAGGTCCATGGAGCTCGGAGCTGTCTTTCGAGAGGCGATGCACGGATGACGTCATGTCCAAATCAGTCAATTAAACTTGAGTCTACAACTTAATTCTCAGAACGTTCTAGCCGTCTTTTTAGTTTGCCCCCATGGATGCAAAACTTCTACTGGGCTTGGTTTTATCAGTGAGTTAGATTCCTTCTGGACCATTGGGATCTTTTTAGAAACGACGGTTTGCATCCTAACAGGGGAGGAAGAGGTAAAAACTCATTTCCAATTTTGTCAATTTTATTGCTTTTAGACACAAGTGACAGTTTCCCCGGCATCCTGGCTCTAGACTTCATCGTCCCATCCCTGGCAGCGCGGGCCCTGCTGGCGCCAGTGCTGGTTTTTATTTCCCACACTAATTCCTTCATTCCTGCTAGGATCACGGAACGGCTCTGTGTTTCAAACCAAAATTTACTCACAGTCCACACAGACACAATCTCAGCACAGTCAAAGCCACTTCTTCCACCCTCCCAGATCACTTGCCAGTGAGTCTTTTATCTGCCAGGACTTCATTAAGACCAGCAATATTAATTTATTTATCATCACAGAGTCTTGGATTAATCCTAATGAATATGCCCCCCTCATTGAGTCATGCCCCCCAGTGCTCTTATCCTACCACCATCCAAGATTGACAGATCGAGGGGGGGGGGGGCTTGCAGTAATACACAGAAATCCTGTTTTGTTGTTCTCCTTCTCTCACTCTGCTGTTTTTCCATCTTTGAGAATCTTAGTTAGATCTTGAAATATGCAATGTCCATTTGATGGGTTTTAATCTACAGACTCGATAATTATAGCCCTGGTTTTATTCAGGAATTTTCAGACCTGTTGTTAGATATGTTCCAATGTGACGCAGTTCTTAATGTTGTTGATTTTAATATCCCTGTCTGTTGCAAGTCTTCCTCCTCTTTTACTTGTGGTTTTATCAAACTTTTAGACTCTTAATTTAAACCTCTGCTGCGCAGCATCGCCCTCAGGCATTGGAAAGTTTCCCTAACTCAATATGTAAACTATTCCAGCCATTTCAAGGGCTATACACTCAACCACATGTTCTCCCTCATGGTTTCTGAGCGGAAGATCTAAGTTTGGTTGATTTCCCCATGTTTGATCACAAAGCAGTGCTTTTATAGGTATCGTTCATTTCTCCTGACCCTAAACCCCCAATAATGATTCCTTTAAACTTCTGTACCTCACTTCTGTCCAGCTTTTAATGCCTCAAACAGTTTTCTTTAGTATCAGGACCTCACTGTAGAGCAGCTTCTCAGCACTTTTATTAGCTCCAACACAAATATTTTAGATTCTATAGCACATGTCAGATTAAAAAAAAGTCAAAATCCTCTTTGCTACCATGGTTAAATAAAGAAATAAGGAATTCATTAAGACAATGCAAGAATGCAGAATGGAAATGGAAAAGGATGACTGACTGATTCCCTTGCCTCTCTTAAACATCTGATGTCCGCTTATCACTTGCAGTTAAAGAGGCAAGGTATTATCATTTCTTGCAGCTGATGGTTCAGCAGGGTCATAATCCCGAATTTGTCTGTAAAACCACAGACTCTGTGATTGGGCCCCCCACTTAGCAGCCAGCTGAATCCCACCCAGAGAGAGGTGGAGAATTTCCTCATTATTACTGACACTGGATAGCTGAGATTAAACAGCACATTGACACATAATTCAGAGGGCTTGATGTTGACTCCTGCCCATCTTTAGCTCTAACCCCTCTCAGCAAAGTCTCTTTGTCAATCCTTGAGGCCCTGTTTTGCTTTCAAGATCAGCCACCTGCCATTCAGACTCTGTTTCCACTTGTTTTTTAAAAGCAGAATTTCAGAACATGGGTCAGAACACTGCCCTCTGTCTACTGTCAATTTTCTCTCCAGTTCTAAACAAACATTTACCCGTCTTAAAGAGGCCCTCACTGTATCATTTAGTTTTAAGTAATGTTAGACCCATCTCTAAGCTGTTTTTTTAATCCAAGATTTGAGTAAAAATGTGTCTACACAACTGATTTCTTTTATAAAAATAACAACAAAAAATATCAACCTGGTTTTTGCTCTCTGCACAGCACTGAGACTGCTCTAGTCAAGGTCCCCATTGATTTAATGCTTTCTGCTGATGCAGGCCCCTACTTCATTTTGGTTCTCCTTGACCTTGGTTCGCCACAATGTCTTATTCATCCAGTACAAAAACTATGTTGGCATCAGTGATGTGGGTCTGGATTGGTTCATCTCATATCTGTCTGACAGGTCCTTCTCTGTTGTGCTTGGGGATGATTTATCTTCTACTGCTGCTGTTTGGTGGGGTACCACAAGGCTCTATTCTTGGTCCCCTTGTATTCACTATATACTTGTCACTACATAGTAGAATAAAGCCGCTATTTAAACATTGAACAGTTGTTTGGTTTATGTGACCATCTACAACCTTTTACTTAGCCAAAAAAAATTAACCATTGTACCTGACTAAAGCCTCAGACAGCCACCATGGCACAAGACACTTCTTGTTTTTAACCATTACCATGATCATTCCCTAACCCTAAACAATTTGTTAATTATGCCTGAACATAAACCAACCTTGAAAATAGTAATTACAAACACTTGGAGATCCTGTTGAGATTTTCATATGCCTTGAAGGCTCACGATGCTATCGCACTTCCTGTATTTCCTCTTCCAGGTACACAAACATTAAAACCTGCAGAATGCAACATTTTGAGGTCTGTTCTCTGAAGGAAAGGACATACAGGAAAGTGTAGCAACAGTAAATGTAGAAATAGTTGAGGCAGGTTGAGGGCAATAGGTTCACCAAGAGGGTGACATTTCATCAAAACTAAAAGAGTTGAACCTTAAAGACTGATGACATAAGGTTTGACAGTGTAAGAGGATCTGTTGATGGATATTTAAATCTTAAGTTTTCATTCTTAGCCTGAAACCATGAGGTCGGGTCAGACTCGAGTTCCCTGAGACTTGATCGGGTCAGTTCTCATTTTATTCATCTTATATTTATTTATTTTTAGTCGGGATATCTGAGGTTGTGAAACCACTGTGTTAAGCAAGTGCACATGGTCCCCCCTCCAGCCCTGCCAGCACTTTCTGTGACATTTAGGAGCTTGTCAGTTTGCCCCACAGTGGACTAAAATGAAGTGAAGAAGAAATTAGCATCATGAGAACTGACTTCGTCCTTACAGCGGGGAAAGTCCGAGGTATGGAGCAACTGACATTGCTGCTAGTGGGGACAGGATGTCCATGGGGGTTCGTTAAATGTCAGCGGGGCAAAAATCTGCTAAGGTATTAAAAGAAAAAAAACAAAACTGGGGACTGGGACCCTGCAGACGCACATCATTTTAGGAATTTTGATTTTAGATTCGGTTCAAGTTTTTTAAATGCTGCTTGAGTCTGGCCTGATATTTAGATATTTACTGATATTTACGTATTTAGTTCACCTCCTTTGTACTGATCTTCTTGCATCTCCTTGCTGTGTTTACTTGGGGAATTTATTTATTTTACATAATTATACTGTATACCTCCGTAAAGTATTTTACATTAATCACAGGGTGGTAAACAAATGGGGGCAGCATAAAAGAAAAAAAATGATGTCAAAATAATGCACAGTGATAAAAGACATAAATAAGAGGAATAAACAAGCTAAGAAAAGTACAAATTGATTTATCTATGTGAAATTAAGGTAAGGATACATTAAAGAGGATCGTCTTCTCCAGAAAAACTACAAACATTTTTGTTGTTGTTTGAAAACCAGCCAGGGTGTTTCTACATTAAGTGCCACAGCAGGAAGTTGTAAGACAATCTTATAGCACAAAAAAACAAAGGATGTGGAAATCAGGGTGGATGAACGGATACAGAAAGCATTTGACCTCTGCATTGGCTGGATTTATGTCCTGCAGAGACCTGCAGTCTTTCCTGATACACTCTCAAATCTACACGTTCTCGCTCCCGCCCTGTCACATACGGACACTCGATCGGAAACCCGTTGGCGTCATTTGTCACCGTGCAGGGTACGCTACAGCATTAGCAAACCTATTCATGGCTGCGTTTGGGTGCTCACAGCACTTGGCTAAGGTCGGGGAAAGATTGAGATGCGGTTTAATGCAGAAAAAGTTCACTGCAAATTCAAACCTAAACCGCACTCTCGCCCCATATAGCGGACAAACAAGCTAGCGAGACACTGTAAGTAAGTAACTTGCTGACCTTTTATAGTCCAAGAAACTTTGAACCAGTTCCTTATTTTGATGTCACTGTATTTGTTAAATCATTTTTCCTGTGTAGCCTCACCAGCTCCTGAGTGATACGTCCAAGTTTGGCAGGTCTGAGTCGACCACGGCGAGCTAACCATACGACTGAGTAGTGCATATATTCTGCTCCTAGCCAAACAATAAATGGCAGCAAAGAAACAGATAAAGACTTCTGATGCATGGTTCCTCCAGCAAACGCAACGCAACACAGTCAAATGGTTACTCAACAAGCCAGCGACAGCGGTGTCTGAGTTCAGTCGCGTCGAATTGGATGTACACATGACATGACATGACTGTCGTGGCGAATAAGGCGAAGCCAGTGAGCTGGTTTGGAAAGTTGGCTGAAGTCTCCCACCAAACTCCTGTGACTGTGACATAAATCCAACACACACTTGAGCTGACAGTGCCTCTTTTTGCTGTACAACTGAAAGGTATATTTTGACGCCTCCTGCTTGCTGATCATGTAGAATTTCAAAAGCCCCTAACACCATAAGTTCTGAGTCTACATTCCCCTGGAGGAGAAGTTGGTATTGTCACTCCCCACTCCTCCCTGCAGTGCCGAGCCTCATGAGCCGGGCACCGCCAGGAGCCCAGACTCCGAATGCTCGGTGCCAACGGAGAACAGCCGCCGTACGTAGTTTCAGCTTTTTTTGCCCATAATCGGAGCTGAAAACCTGGTGAGAATCTCAGCTGTTGTTGGTTGGCGGGCGTGGCGAGGGCGGGGGGGGGGGGGTTGCCTGTGCCCTAATGAATAAGAGCGTCGCATTGCCATAAGATAATCCCGAAGCGGCAGATTTATCCTCCTGAAAATGTAGAGAGCGAAGTGAAAGCTCCGGCAGTCTACTCAACTAACAGGGAAATGAATTAACCTGGAGCCCTGCCACTGAAAACATGGAACCTCTCCTGGCCTGTTCTAAAGTCTACGTAGAGGGTTAAAGTCCACAAATTAAAGAAGGCATTTTATACTTTCATTTTCACCTAAAAAAACACTTTAAATTTCCTTGATTTTTTTTTTTGTCTGGCTTTTAATCTTAATAAAAACTATTATTAGCTGTATTTAGACTGAGGAAAGCTCCGACTGACGTTCTGCCAACGACACGTTCCTTTTCTGCGAGGGGTTTTGTTTTGATTTTCTCTTCTACCGAGCCATTTTCTCCCTTTCCAATCTGGACAATTTTTTTTTCTCCAAATATTGCAGATTTGATTTTGAGATTTGCTTACACAGCTGCTGTGGCAGCAGAAATAATCACATTTGGTCTGGAGTTAAACAGAAGGGCAGTCGCCTGTTTTATTGGCGGGTGATAGAAAGTTTTAGAATGGTAAATATTGAAGTTTTGGAAGTCGACAGCGTTCCTAAGCCTTGTGTAGTTTCTGATTTTTTTTTTTTTTTGGAAGATGGCCTCTGGAGTTTTCTTAAAATATAAAGGATAAATTCAAGTCAAGAAAAAATATATATAGACGCTGTTCAACCAAAACATGAAAACCAGCGTTACTGTTGATTGGCACAATACCTGCAACATCCTTTGTGAGATCCTTCCAGGAATTTCGATGGGTGGTGATGATAACCCCCCCCCCCCCCTCGGCTCCCTGCGCTGGCTGTTGATGTCCACACATTCACTATCTGATGAAGACAAAAAAACAAAAAAATTATTATGGGAAAAAAGAAGTGTGTGTGTGTGTGTGTGTGTGTGTGTGTGTATGTGTGTATGTGTTTTCATGGTGATGAGGGAACATGTCACCTGACTCAATGGTGTGACTCACTGATGTGTTTTTAATCATTTTCAGACAACAATGGAGCTCTAATAAGGTAGTGTATCAGATTCCGGATACACACTAACACACACACACACACACACACACACACACACACACACACACACATACACTAACACACACACTAACACACACACTAACACACACACACACACACACACACACACACACACACACACATATATCTTTGCGCAAGAGACATTAAACATTGATTATGGTCTTTTAATGGGATTTATTGAAACTAAAGAAAAATATGGAATAAAATATGGAATATCTCCATCTTTAAAACCATCAGTTTTATCTATATTTACATTTTGTTGTTTCTCACAGAAATAAGCAGTGTGTGTTCCTCACCTTTCTTGCACTTGTTTAACTGCCTGTTCACATCAGCTAACCCCCCCCCCAGCCCCCCAGCCCCAGACTCTTTGCCAAAACCGTTGCTACAGTTCTCAGTTTGGAAAAGTGCCATCAAAAGTCAATTAGCGGATTCAGTTGGAATGGTTTCGTCTTGTCATGGACGCTCAAGTTAAAAGATTTTTCTGGACATGTTGTGATTGTAATTTTACTTTAATGAAGTTGCCTTTTTATGCGGACAACAAAACAATTGCCAAGTTTACCGCGAGGGCAACAGGGCAGCAGTAAAGCAGGGTGACGGGGTGTTTTGTGGACCCACCCCCCACCACCACCAACCCTCCACCAGGGCTACAGGACGTGGCCTCTCTCCGTCCAGAGCGTCGACACTGAAGTCACCATGCGGATCTTTATCGATCAGGTGTTAGATTTTGTCCAAATTCAAGATTTTGAATAATAACTGGAAAAAAAAAAAACAAAACTTGTGCGTCTTTATGCAAAACTCGTCACAGATTGCACCTCAGCCCCACAGGTGGTTAAAAAAAAATAAAACTCCACAGGTACCTTTAACTTACCCTGATACGAATACACCAAGTGGCCAAAAAATGTATAACGTGATCTGGGAAAACCTCCCTTTAATAACCCCCCCCCTTATTAAAATCCCCATATTTAATTGTGGTCACCACTGTGTCATAGGTGTGGTTATTCTTTTAAAGTCTATAATTTGAATAGCCTCAAAATGTTCCACAGCATTGAAATAAAAATGCAAAAAAAAACCCCAAAAAACAAAAAAACCAACAGCGTCAACAACATTTTGAGCATTTTAAATGAGGCGATATTTATCACAGAGGAATTTTGTTTCATCGCGTTGCATCACAAGTGTGTGTGTGTGTGTGTGTGTGTGTGTGTGTGTGTGTGTGTGTTTCTCCTGTCGCTCATTATGAGATTACTGAATCCTCCAGAGTCAGTCGTGTTTGGTTAACAAGTGCCTGAGCTGCTTAAAACCCCAATCTGTGACATATTTTAATTTCACTCCGGTTTTAATCATTTTATGAGACATTAGGAATCCTCCTTTATCAGATAGGGTTTTTGTTTTAGATCGGATCTCTTTATGGAATTTTGAAGTTTTTAAAACCCTAATGGGATGTCAAGTAATTACTTAGAGGTTAAGTCCTCAAACGCAACACGCTTTTATCTGCCATCTGGGTGGTTCCCATGGGTACGAAACGCCTTCGTCTGGGAGGGACCAAGCTGGGAAATTAGCGGTAGCGGCGGTGAAAAAAAAAGAAAAAAAAAGCCGTTTGTGGGGAAAAACAAACTGTGGAGTTCTATTTATAGTTGTATTTATATAAATATGAATTAATACATTTTTTTAAATTTAAATTAAAGGCAGTTATCAGCTGCACTGACAAAGAGTAACTCCAGGACTCCTCTTCTTCTTCCTCTTCCTCTTCCTCTTGTTGTCATGTCGAATCTGATGCCACAGCTGATTAAAAATAAATAAATAAATAAATAAATAAATGAAAAAATTGACAGAAATTTGGTTTATAACCAAGAGGGTCCATTTGTGGGTGTAAACCGTCGGTGTTAATTCAGTCTGACAGAGTTCGGCAGCGGTGGAAAGCAACAAAAAGTACATTTACTCGAGTACTGTGTTGAGGTACAGTTTCAAGGTACTTTTTACTTGAGTATATCTGATTTACTTCAGTTTATACTCCTACTCCACCACATCTCAGAGGAAAATAAAGAGATGATTTACTTCACTAAAGTTATTCAACTCCCACGGTTACTGGTAACTTTGAAATTACACCAAAAACAAATCACTGGCTTATGAAAACATGATGCATCATTTTGAAATTAAAGGCCTCGCACTCTGATTCCACCTGCTCAGGCTGGAAGCCTGCAAAGATATGCAGAACCTAAAAGGTTACTTAGGGTTATCTTGTAACAACAGGAGAACTGCTGAGGTCCAGAAAGAAATTATTTCCTATCTTGCTGCACATGATAGCAACATGTGTGCAGAAATTAATATCCTGTTTGCATAACCTTAAAAAAGAAAAAGACAAATCGCATTTTCTGGGGCCTTCAGAGTTCCCTTATTTAACAACGGGCCAATGTGCATAATGATGAGGTTTTTACCTTTGGTATTTTAAGCACACGCTTGTGAGAGTCTGAGCTTTTACTCAGAGGTAGAACAGAATATTTTCACACTGTCGCGTTACAGTAAAAGATAAAGCTAAATAAATAAACTTGACGAGGCTCATCCGATTTTAAAGGTTCCTCAAAATGTGGCAGAGAAATTATACCCCTTTTTTTTCTTCTTTCAAATCCCTAACTGGTGGAAACGACCGGTTTAGTTTCGGATCCCGAAATTCGTTACGCGCCGCTAGCTTGCTTTCAGGTGGCGTCCATTAAAGTCCACCCACCCTCAAAGACCGTGCCTGCGCTACACTCGCTCGCTCTCCGGCAGCTGCGAAACAGGCCGGGGGGGGGGGGGGGAGGGGGGGTTTGCGAGCGATGGCGGCCGGGCAGGGACCCAGCTCCTGGACCTCGGTGGCAAACCAAAGCAGGATAAACTGTTCTCTGTGAATCTGCTCTCCTTGTTTTTCTGGGTCTTTTTTGGTCCCCCATTGTTTCCGTCCTCAGATATTAACTCTCTAATCAGGCTCATTATTATGTCAATCACCTGCACAGCACTTCACTTTGAATGGAGTTTGGGGGTTTGATTGATTAAACTGAGACATCAAACCTTAAGCGAGCTGCGCTCAACCTGAGACTCTGAGCGGCCTCACACAACACGTCCTCCGATTAATCGCCAATTTAAATTGGCTGGACAAAATAATAGACACCCGTCAGTTAAACAGCGAAATTCAACAGCAACACAAACTTTTTATCAGTTAAATCAACATCTCTTAAACTTCTTCAACAAAAAATGAACATCTGAACCCCCGCGAAAGTTTTTCCTCAAACGGCGGTTTTCTCTCTTTGACGTGAAAAGGTGAAAACATCGGATTTTCCATTTTCATGTGGGTGAAGTGTGTGTGTGTGTGTGTGTGTGTGAGGGGTAACTCACTGCAGAAGGTCACCAAGCAGAGAAGAGGCAGGAAACACCACAGATGGCATCAAGTACACAGAAGGGGCTCTGGAGGGAGAAAAGCTTCGTTTGACAAGTATAATAAAAGCGCAGGAATCAGTCCAGGTGGTATTTGCAGCATTGGGAAGCACATGGTGTCATGGGCTGCAAGAATAACTAGGCCCCCCCCCCAAAAAAAAAACCCACGAACACGACTGATTCGTGTCCCAGAGCAGACGTTAAAAAAAACAAAGAAAAAAACAAACTTGCGACTGGCTCTGGTTGCACCAGGTCATGTCTTCGGTTTAGCTCAAATTTGCAACCAATGGAAAAAAAGGAGCAAAAACAAAAAAAAGAACAACTGGGGCCAAAACATGACCAAAAAGTGGTGAGAGTTGAGAGCAATCACACTTATTATTTCATTTTATCCCGAGAAACTCGCCTGTTCGCTTTAGCAGTGGAGAGTTTTCATTCAGAGCTGATCTTCATTCTCACAGGAGAAAAGCTATAATGTCTCGGAATGACCAGAAAATAATGCAATTAATGGGATTTTTCAACACAAAAGAAAATATGGCAGGAGAAGAAAGTTGATGAGTCATTTTAGTTGTGTATTACATTGAAACGGTTTGCAGATGAATGAAGTCGACCCTTTAATGATGGATTTGTGCATCGGCGTTGAGCCTAAGCCGTAGCCACCGCAAATGGCCTATGCCGGCATGAGCATTTACACCGTCAAACCACTGGTTGGCGGCAGTATTTATATGCCAACCTGTTGAAATTCTTCCTCGCTGTTTTCCACCAGTTTGTTGGTGCACTTCAAAAAAACAAGGGCAACTGAAACCAATGGCGATGAAGAAGGAGACGCTGAAAATGCAACGCCACCAGGTTGACCAATCACAGTTCTTGGGCGCAGCGATACGTACTTATTTTTTGGGCGGTGCACATCAGGCTATGGTGAAGGTTACATGGTTACAATGTTGGCACACCGCAGGTACATCGCAGGTATGCCGTAGGTACAACGCAGTCAATTGAGACAATTTGACTGTGGTCAGGTTGCACTACAAAAATATAACCCCTTAATTTAAACACCCACTTTAAACTTGTCACATAAATACTTTTGGTGAATATTGGGTGGAAATGTGCATAAATTAACTTAATGATCAGTGTTTCTCTGCCTCTACTGTCTAGGGGTAAATGAAGATCTTGACCTGGTGTAGAGCAGTGCATCATCTGCGAAAAGCATCACACACATAGATGATCGACACAGAGCTGGATTCCTCTTCATCTGATACCAGCAATGGTTGAATGCAACCGATTACAAAGTTTGGTGGGAGGCCGGGAACGAGTCTGATGGCGGACGTCATGTGAGTTGTGCTAAAGGAGATAATGAAAAAATGCCCGCCACCCTCTGGAGGTTGTAGATTTACACATTAAAGCGTCTTGCTTGCTTTGTTCTTGGCAAAATGTAGAGATTCATGTTCCATAAGATTCTATTCTACAAATATTATGGCTGTGTTGAACAACCATGAGGAAATAAGAGGAATAAGTACCGGGAAGCTGATGAGCCATTTCCAACGAGCCCTTTGTTACGTGGAAATGTCTGATGCTTAGGCTAGTCGAAGTTTGGTTCGAGTTAACGTTTGTTGCTGGATATTGTAACAGTATGGTTTAAACAATATACTTCTGCACTACAGAGACAAGCCACTTAATTAGTGCCTTAAAACCATCATATTAGTGGGAAGGTAAAACAATAACGTTAAAATGCCTTTAGTGATTTTTAATCATCACCGGCCCAAGTCGCCAAAAGTGGACAAGCAAAGTGGATTTTACCGCTGAGTTTATAGTGCAGTTTTGCATTAATTACTGAATAATTCAAAATGAGCAGGACAAGGTACCTGGGCTTAAAGTGTTGTGAACATAGTAGATCCGGAAATATTTAAGAGTCTAATGGTCCTTGTTACGATTAAAATGAAGCCCAAAGGATATGAAGTTTTAACCTTGTTAGTGTTGAAATCCACTGTGCTGCGTTAACATCAGCCCGCTCACTGTTTTCTGGTTGCATCTCTAATCCTCTGGAAGAGGAGGGGGGGGGTTACCTTGTTTACCTTGTGTATCTCTGCCTTCCCCTCTGTTCTCACTTCCTTAAGTTATCAACGTTTTCCACTCTTCTCCGTCCTGCCCTCAGTCTTGCCTTCTTCCATCTTCCCTTTTTCTTGCGCTTCACAAGTCTGTTTTACCGCCTGTTTATTCTTTCCATCCCTCCCTCTCCACTTTCTCCTTTGTCTTGAGGAATTTACACCAGCTCTGTGTTTTAATTTATTCGTTTCTCTCTGGCCCGGGTAAAGAAACGATAAGAAAATTACTTTCTTACGCGTACGAGGGTTTGTATGCTGGTGTGTGTGTGTGTGTGTGTGTGTGTGTTTGTACGATGCTAATATGCTCACGCACTTATTAAAAACGGGAGTTCAAGCAATTAGGACGCTGTTTGCAAATACGAAAAATTTAATCCACAGCCTTTGATTTAAGAGTTCATACTTCACGTGTGTGCGTGTGTGTGTTAGTGTGTATGTGAATGTGCATGTATGTGTCCTCATATTTCAGTGCGAGGACCAGAGTGAGGACTGTTGGTTTAATCCTTATTTCATCAAAGATTAGACTTAGGTGACACGTTGGGGATGTATACAGTCACAAGACTGCACTAAAGGGACTTGTCTCCCATCTGAGGATGAAAGTCAAGTCACCATAAGGTTAAATATGAATTCTAGAGGCTACAGGCTAAAGGCCAATTTCTGCTTTTACATCGCCCGCAAGAACCACGGTTGGTCGGCTTGGTAGCGTCGCATGTCTGGCTTCTCCTTCTTAGCTGCTGTCTTACAGAAGGTCTCCTCCGATGCCCTCTTTCATGTCCGTGTTGCAAAAAATTCAGGAAAACTATCTGTAAGCTCTAGCTCCATCAAGATGTCAAACTCAACGCGGTGGCATATTAACGCCACCACCAACTAGCGGTTTGGCAGTTTAACTGCAGAGTGACACCAACACAGAAGTATAAAGGCTCATGATGGCAGAGGCTACTTATGTAGGCTACAGTGTAGTCCTTACTTCATCAAAGATCTCAGGGGGAAGGTTATAAGGCTGCATTAAAAAGACTCATCCCAAAAGGTTAAAAATGAATATTTTTGAAGACGTGGTTTTAGGGTCGAGGGGTTAGAGTTAGGTTTAGACTGCCAAACTGTGATTGGTCAGCTTGGTAGCATCGCATTTTCCGGCCTCTCCTTCGCTGCTGTCATACAGACTGGCTCCTCCTATGTCTTCTTTCGTTTCTACATCGCAGTAAATTCAGGAAGACTAAAACTGCTGTTTGAGGTTAGACTTAGATGACACGGGGGGGGGGGCATTCATAAGACCACATTAAAGGGACCCATGCCCACAAGGTGAAATATGAATTCAACGGTTAAGACATGGTTTTAGGGACGAGGGGTTAAAGTTTAGACTAGGGTTTAGACTACGGTTAGAGAAAGGGTTGGTTTCAGGCATGTGGTCATGATGATTATCATTGAAGGCTAAGGAATAATTAAAAAAATGTCTTCATAAGTATGCAAAGTACAATGTGTGTGTGTGTGTGTGTGTGTGTGTGTGTGTGTGTGTGTGTGTGTGTGTGTGTGTGTAATTGAGCCGTCAGATGCTGCAAAAATAGGGACTAGTTTGACGATTACGCTGCAAGCAAACTCCATCAATGTCTGTCAATTAACAAATGACGCTGCCTCTTCTTTAATGAAACTCCCGCTTTTCCCCTGCAGCCAGTATCAGGGATGATGGATTTGATTTCCAATGAAGAGGTCGTGTCCCTGACAGATTGGCTCCGACAGGTTTTTTTTTTTTTTTTTTTGAATACTTGGCCAAAATGTGGTCACAGATGTGGATCTAGTTCAGACCCGGGGCGAAAAAGAAAAAGAAAAACCAAACACCAGTGCACGTTCTGAATAAAACATGAGGCGCGCTTGATTTGTCTTATCTTGTAAGCGGTTACATGCAGATACATTTTTGAGGCCCTTTCGGTACCGAGTGATATGGAAAAAAATATATTAGGGATACACCCCCCATATTGATTTGCACTTCCTTTGCATAATTAAAGTCTCACCTGATTTTCAAGGCTTAATATCCACCTTTAACTGATTTTCTCTGCTTCATCTGCATCAGTGAGGAATCACGGCTTTCACCTGGAGACACCTGAGAGGTTTTACTGAGGCCGTCAAGCCTTTTCGGATGCCAAATAGAGTCATTGCATAGATTTTGAGCACAGCATTTAGTGTTTTATAGACTTTACGGTGCAGTAAACCGCTGGAACCTGTGCAGCTTTTCCTGGTTTAGGCGCTGCCTTGAAAATGCACCACCCTGGATCAAACTGAATTAGTTGGACACGTGATCTCCCTGGTAACCCCTAGAAATGAGGTCTCTGTACGACTAAACTGCAACAGCAGATACGATTTGCTGGAAACGAAACTTGCTGGCTGGGTTATGATCGGAGGGAACACCTTTTTTCTAATGAGTAGATGGATGAATGAATGAAACTACAGTTTTTTAGTGGCAATGCCACCATGAGCAGATCAAGGGTACATCCAGCATCTTGTCTGTGGTTAAACCAACAACGCCACTTTGGTTCGGGTCGGGGAAAGGTTGCGATTATTTTAACTGCACATAAACAGGTTGCAGCCTGAAGTCACTGTGAATTTTTTTTTACGGTATTTCAAACCGGACCAAGATCTTTCCCTGAAACCGAACCAGGTTCTGTTAGGGTCCAAACAGAACCATGAACCACTTTAATGACGCCGGAGTCACCGTGAGCAGACGTCATGCCCCAAAACCCAAAACAAATACGTCATTATGTGGACATTTTACTGCTACTATCAATAGCAGCATTTTAGCAACTTGCCAAATATGTAAATTGACAACCTTTGCTCATTATATGAGTATAAACCTAAAGCTGTTGCAATTATGTTTCCTACAAGACATATTTGAAGTCACGGTTCAGTTGTAAGTGTGTTTTTCAGGAGACAGACTCTCCCCGGAGCTGCTCGGTGAAAACCAACCAATTCTACTGGGCAGCCTGGGTTCATTTCACTGCTCAGTGGCACCGCGGCAGATATTTCTTTCTTTTCTTTTTTTTTTACTGCGGATAGCCCACATTTCTCCGAGCCGCTGCGGGACCCACTTGCAGTGATAAGCTCACCTCCCTAACCTCTGTGACAACTTCATAAAGATGAATGTAGCGGCAAAGGCCGGAGGGAAAGAAGCGACTTTTTCCCTTGAGGTTCGAGTTTCTCTGCCATTTCACTCCTCCGGTCTCACTCGATTCCCCCCTCAACAAAAATAATCATTTTTTTAAATTACCCAATGCTGTTCTTTGGTCGCCAAGTCCCACAACGCTGCTGCTCAAGGATGTTTATAGACTTAAGGGGATCTGAGGGAATCAGGGAAGTTCAGGCAAAAGTGGAGTTGAGGGGGTTCAGGGAAGGAGCAACTGAAACAAGGAAGTCCCAACCAGAGCGACGGCCGTAGTGAAGTCACTCGCTGTCTCGGCGTAATAAGGAACGATCGCCATTAGCGGTGAATAAAGGGGAGATCGCAGAAGGATATGCTGCTCTTGAGTGGACGTCTGGATTCCAGCAGGCATCTCTCAGTTCGGCAACCAAACATCATGCATCAATTTTGGGGGGGGGGGGGTAATCATCCCCTTGTGGTATGTATGCTTTGTTCAAAAATTCTTAAAGGTGTTATTATTTTAGGTTGATAACTGCGTCAGCTTTCCACTAACCAAGACCCTTTTGATTAATTGTTCAATTTAAAGTCTTTTTAGTCGGTGGCCTCAGTCCTCAGAACAAGTCCAAACACTGAGAGCTTTTCCTCTCCTGCATCTTAGGTTTTCTTTTGACAAAAAGCAGCCAAAAATGACCATACGGGATTTCTGGGTATTGAAGTGAAAATGTTCAAACTTGAGGCTTGAAGTTACTGTGTGTCCTCCCAGAAAGAACGACGGCATCCGTCAATTTGGCAAGTGTCCCTGAACAAGCCCTCAGCTTTTGTTTTCTTGTCTGTCAAGGGAAGAGAGTAGCTTCACCTTGACACAGTTCACGGGGCGAAGCCGTCGAGATCGTGAAATAAACAGGCGTGTACCTGCATCTTAGACCTGTTTTCTTTTTACCTCCTGTGTGGAGCTTTAAGTTGTATACGGATCAGTTTTAAAGCTCCTGTGAGGTAAAACCTGACCCCCTACACCCCAAAAAAAAAAAAAAAAGTGTCACAGCGTTTCTTCCCTGACGTCTTTGTCATAAAATATTGGCCTCGCTGCATTTCCCAAGTCCCAGTCAAGTGATGACTATATCTTCTGCTTCTCTGACATCTCCTTTTTTCTAAGAACCCCCCTCCCCGTTTTATCACCAAGCAGCTGGAGGCAACAAGTAAAAAAAAAAAAACCTCACAGCTTTTTGGGGGAATGATAATGTCAAATCTGCACTGGTAGAAAATGATGATGACTGCACAGCAGTGTGTTTCTGGCTCACATTTACATGTTTATTCTGTATTAATCAGTACTACGTCCAAAATACCTCATCTGGGGGCTACACAAGATAAAAACACATATTGAACTCCAGCATGGTTAAAGCAAACACTGTAAAAATAATGCAGTTTGACGAAGTCAGACACTGATGGTGGCTAGTCACTAAAACTCTATCCTACCGTTAGTGCAAAAGCTAGCTAGTGCCAAACCAGCGGTAGAGTCTGAGGATGGTGTATGGATTGACGTTAGCTAGCTAGCTAGGTTAGCATTTACCAACTGGCTAGCTTAATGATACATACGACACAGACATAGGACAGAAGCAGAGCGCCCATAAGACAAAATGCAGTACTGTCAGTACAGTCAGAGAGATGCGTTGGACCCCGACCAATCAGAGCTCGCCGTCATCCTTCGTGACATCACTGATGTGCAGAGGCGATCGGTTACTCCTCCGCTTGACACCGGTGACAAACGCTTGTGCTTTTCTTTACAGCAGGTAACATCTGGGCTGAAATCGTGCAGCCTGATGTTGGCATTAACCAATCACCAGTCTGGGATTATCACCAAAAGAGGAGCGTTCAGAAATTGCTCTTATTCAAGTCATTTTCTTACGACTTAAATCGCTCGTAGACATCTGTCTATGGCACATTATCATTTTCCTCATTAACGCCTCTTTGAATTAGGTCTAAGGTTGTGGAGCACAGTCCCTTGATAAGGCATTGAACAAATGTCGTCTCTGTTCAGAGACGAATAACCTAGAGAATGAATATTCATTTAATCAATAAAGCCATCACTGTGATTTGCGAAGTAATCAACCCCACCCTCCACCCCCAAAAAAACAAATAAGGTATTGATTGAATAAAAAAAAAAAAAAAAAAACACACTGGCTTGCGAGGGCTGATAGAACGAGTGACTTTCAGGCATTTAGAGGCGCCCCCCCCCCACTTATAATCAGAGTACAAACTAATAAGACGTCTGCCACTAAAGACACAAGAGGATGGGAGGCATGATGCCAACCCTTCTTTTGTTTAATTCCATCACTCATCTCGTCCCCCGGCACATTAAGGCACTCGACGGCCCTAACAAGCTCTCCCACGACATTTACTTGGGCTTAATGGAAAGACGATGCGTGCCTAAGTGAGCGATGTGCGTGTTTTTGCTGCTCTGTGATAAGTGACGGGTGGCCGTGACGTACCTAGATGTTCTGAGTGCTACGTCTTGAAACGAAAAAGGAGTCGAGACGTTTGTGTTTCTGAGTGACCCTGAGAAATAACCGCTGCGACTGGTACAGTTGGTACAAATTAGGGCCAGACATTGGGCTATTTGGAGCATATCATGCGGTAACATCCCTGCATGGGCAATAATGTGTATACTGATAATATTTTGTAGGACGAGAACATCGACATTTAACCTAACTTCTTTCATCTACGATCACTGAGCATTTTATTAGGAACACTGTACTAAAACTGGGTAGCTCTTCCTCTCTAACAGCTTCAGCTCTTTGTGACATGTTTGATTATCCTGCAGGAAGCATCCAATGGAAGATGGTAAATTGTGACCGTAAAGGGATGCACATGGTCAGCAACCGCACTCAGAAGGGCTGTTGCATTCAAAAGGGTATCGATTGGCATTAAATGGCTTGAAGGGTGCCAAAAAACACTCCCCACACCATCACGCCACCACCACCACCACCAGTTTGGGCCCACGGAATCAGGTTGTTGATTACATTCTGACCCGACCAGCTGCTCGCAAAAAAAGACCCAATTCGAAAAAGGAGCCAAGGACAGTGAGACCCAATCAGAATACATCAGAGATGAATTGTACGCTAGCCGAAACACACCCAAAACCAACAGAGCAAGGAAACCAGCGCCAGCTAACGCACCATTGTGGTGGAAACTGTAGCGACACACGTAACTTTTCCTGCAGTTTGGAATTCATGGCTTTTATTGACGCAACAAAAGAACACTGCCTCCCTGCAATGTGGACCCGGCCCGACTAGGATCCCCGGTTGGGTCCAGCAGAGATTGATTTTAACCATCAAAACCAAATCTGTGCAATACAACCAATTTTTCTCCAAACCTACTTCGGCTGGTCCTGCTGCTCCTTGTTTTGAGTGTATCAAAAACAATCCAGCCTATCTTTAACAAGAGTTTCAGAGTATTGATGAGGCGATAGCACAACACAGAACTTCTGTATCTTGTAGTTTTGTGAAGAAGTTATTTTTGTTTTTGACTGAACAGATACATCAACGTGGCAGAAATGCCCCCCCCCACACACACACACACACACACACACATATATTTTTTTTTCTGGAGTGAACTTTTGCCAGCGTGTTCCTTTACATTTCAATACAGCTCTGATGATCCCTGTATCCCAATAGCCTCCGTCTGACCATAGCCCTGCTCCCCTAAGAAAAAGAAGAAAAAAAGGAGCCGGTTCAAATGTACGGCCGCCACAGCTGAGCTTACGTCTGACACTGAAACTGCAACGCTACTATAGGATGTGAAAAAAAAATCTGTAAACGTCATGATTACAACAACGGCAACAATTTCATGTCACGCCAACAACCGCCATCCGAGGCTTTTGGGGCGTCTGACACATTTATTATAGCAGCTTGTGCTCAACAGTCCTGGAAACGTCATTTCTTTTCATTCGGAGAGAAAGACTTCCAGCTGGCAAAGCTGCCGGTGGAAATGTAATTTTCCAAAACCTCCCAATCTCAGATCTGCTATCAGCCAGTGATAAGCTGGAAAGCTGTTTTCTAGGATCCCCATTCAGGAGTGGAGGTCCTGGCTCCTGATGAATCGCTTTCTGCTCACTCATTCCCTCTCTCGCGCTCTCTCTCTCTCAGATGGCCTGTGATAAAAAAAGCTAACAAATTCAAACCGCGGGCCGTGAAAAAACCCTGGAGTTTGTGAATTAAATATGAAACAAAACCTGCCAGGTAGTGAGACGGGTGGACTGGAGAAGAGGCAGATAAGTTGGAGATGTAACTGAAGATGTGGACAGACAGACAGGAAGACAGACAGGTGGTAATTAACCAGGATTCTGGGGCCGCGGAGAAGGAAAACTGGCAGAGCGACACCAAGACAACGGAGCGGCGGGATGGAGGCAGCCAGTTTGACAGGCTCAAAGAGAAGGACAGGCAGGCAGACAGAGAGACAGCTGCGAAGGTCGACAGGTTCGCGTACAGTGAGACGGCGTTACCCGGCAACGGACGGCCAATCAGTCACTCATCGACCACAGAGTTCGGTTCAGTCAATCTTTATTGTCCCCGGGGGGATAATTAGGGAGGGCAAGCAGGAAGACACATGGGCCAAGAGACGGAGGAGGACGGACAGGACGGCAGGGACAGGCGGACATGCCGGACGCTCAACGCGCACCGTTGCGACCGTGCCGTTCGGCCACGCTGTGCTGGTGTCGTCATGACAACAGAAATTATGTCCCGCTCAACGGCGTTACGGGAGGGAGGAGAGAAACTCTGAGAGGGACTTTATAGTTTATTGGTTCTGTGACTTCTCTGGGTCCTTCCTCACACTCTGTTTCTGCATGAACGTAAACTGGGGTCGTTCTCGAGTAGAGGCAGGCAAAGAGGAAGTTGACATGTTGGATGTCTTGCTGGGTCCGAGGCAACAGCATCAAACTGTCGACAACATCTGGAACTGAATCCCGAGCCACGTAGACTGATTGACAAATACCAGAAAGAAAATATGGAGATTTTCTTTCTGCTATAAACCTAAAAGTTGCTCAGTTTTAAGAATAGTTGATTCTTTTTTCTTATAACTGTAATTGTTCATATCTAAATTTAACGATGTGTTGATATGAAGCCAAAAAATGATCCAGCACTGTGAAAACTGTGAGTCTCATTGATGGTGAGATGCTGGCTGAACCGAGGCAGATCACATCCCAGAGATTTGCCCCGAGGCTGAATCCTGGTGAAGACTGGGATGACGAAGTAAAATGAACTTAATTTGTGGCGAGGCTCAACATGCTGCAAGCTGGATTGGGAACAGTGTTGAGAGAGCACTGATGCTTTATGTTCTACAGGGAACGAAGAGAACCGAAGGTTCCTTTTCTTCCGTACAAACAGAATTTCTGATTAAACACGCCAGTTAGATCCTTGAGGTTTAACATGCTGAATGCATTTTTTTCTGCGTCGTCATGTGTAGTTACATTTTCTGGGAGGTGCAGAGCTACGATGTAGGGTTACACCGTAGGCTCAATGCAGAACTATAAATTGGCCTTCACCTGGCTTTGCTGGTGTATTGCTGCCATCCTCCACCCTTTACCACCACCTGTGGAACACCCATCTGCGCCCTCATGCATGTCAATGAGCGCAAACTTAGAGGACACATAAAAATACTGCCTCATAGCACTTCTACTGATCTAAACCCCCACAGGTTATCTTAAAGTAGGTAAGTAATGGTGATGATGAATAGTCTGGTGGTGACACCGCATCATTTATCAAAGTTAAGAGTGAGGCTGAACAGATTTATATTATATGTGCAGTTCAGTTTTTATACATAACACAAAGAAACATTTACGATCCATTTAATGTGAGAATTGTTTGGAACAAACTCTTTTGAAAACAATCTCCTAAGAACCAAAAGAAGAAAAACAGCCTCACCAGAGTTTGGCACCAGGAGCTTCGAGAGGACACAGGGGTCGGCAACGGACTGATTTCACCCAGCTGCTGCCAGCAGCTCCCTCTGGTTATTTACCGGCCGCCCGCCTCCTGGACCTGGACGGACACAACACCTGCCGGCAGCTTTCTTCTTGCTAAACATGTGTGTGTGGGTCCGCCAACTTCCACTAGTAGAAATAAAGTACAGCCACAACCCGATGGCGGCATTGTTGAAGCGTGTTTTGTTTAGCAATAGTGATCCGCATCTGATTATGTGAACCCAAATTACCTGCAGCCAAGGCAGCTCCGAAGCCGCTCGTTCTGTAGACGAACATTTCAGACTGCAGATCAGTCGTCCCAGTGCAACCTGCAAAAGCAGCCAGTTTGAAAGGCAGAAAAATCACTCGCTCCGGGCCCTGAAACAAACAAACAAAAAAAGCCACGTTAGCCAGCGATGCAGTGGCAGTTCATTCAAAGCTCAGGAACCGAGAGCTAACGCTTTCACCACATTTTAAAATTTTAGTTCAGAGAAAAGGACCTTTGCCATTTAATCACTAGCACCTTTTAAAATGATGTTGCCATCCTCTAGACACCCAGTGAATATTCCTCTAGACCCCCCCACCCCCACCCCCCCAGACCATCTCCTCCCTGAGAGGCTCAGGTTCTGTTTTTCAATGACTAGATCTGTCAGTGGCCTGTGCAGCTTGTCAACAACATGCCACAGACCGCACTCCTTAACAATAGTCATTCTGATTCCGACACTTATCTCAGCCCCACGAGTTGCTTCAAACCCGCAATAAGGGAATTTGACGCTTTATCAGCCTGGAAATGGCAGCTGGGGGGGCTCCTGCTTTACACAAAGGAGAGCCCAAAGACGAGGGAGGAAAAAGATACCATTTGTAATTCCAATTTCCTGCGAAGGAGAAGAAACACGTCGGAGCTCAGTGAAAGAAAGAACTGGATTTTGACACGCTGTACTTCTGCCGGTAGCGATTCCAACATATACGTTGGGATGGGCCCTGATACCGGTCACTCAGATTGGCTCAGGACACCTCCAGTGGTCACAGCTGAGGCCAACGTGAAATAACACCGCCATTAATTTAGAGACGCGTTCGTGGCGACCTGGAGAATACACTGTAATGCGTTCACCCTTCAATATTCACTCTCCTTTAAGCTCCCTTTTTGGTCTCCACCAACTCCTGAGGAAAACAGTACTTTAACTACGTCTCTAAATCTTTTGTCACTGAACGAAATGATAAAAAGTGGAGTCAAACAGACTCAAGCATGTTCATAAATAGGTGTAGATGCAGAGAAGGCGACAGTTTAATGTGGAATCTGAGGCACGAGACAGGTCGATGAGATCGACAGCTTCAGTGACCAGCCCTCAGTAAATGTATCGGTCGACCTTTTGACCCCACCCTGCCTGGGATCCCAATGTAGTTTGACAAATGGAGTCCCCCTGAGTAACACACTTACACACACACACACACACACATACACTCCCCCCACTTGATTAGCATGAGGTCCTGTCCCACCCGCCCCCAGCACCACACGCTCCGGCGTCCATGTTTACTGCCGCCATACGGACAAGACCAAGCAGCCAGCAGGCGAAGTAGTTTCCTTCCCCCTCAGGCGAGGGGGACACGACGCACAGGGCCTGCGGGAGATCTGCACCATAAACCCCAAGCACTCGCTCAATCCGTCCGCCGCTCGTTTTTTTTAATCGCAGTTGTTGACGAGGTTGGATGGTTCCCCTCCGATTTTGGTCCAATCGCGTGCTTTCATAGTAGGTTATCATTCATTCCCTCCTGAGGACAGAACAAGTTTATCATTCAATTTTTTGATCATTATACACAAATATAATTGACATTTTTGTCAATTCCACCTACAATCAGGGACCAATGATGACAAAATTAAATTGTTTTTAGAATTTTTTTTTAACAAAATTTTAATCTCTAATTCAAAGAAGGATTCAGACGTTCTTTCTCAAAAAAAACACGTTTTCACTTCATTATTATTGGTGAATGCAGATTAAATGGGAAATTTTATCCATTTAAAATTAAATCTACAACATAGTGAAGTTTACTGAAAAATAAAAAGGGACGGGCTCTGAGAATCTCTGAAGCCTCTGCAGGTCAGATTGTGGCTTGTGGGTTAAAACAAGAGCAGAGTTTTGTCCATGAAGCAGAAAAACCAGCAGATCCTCTTTATCATTTTGAATTTGACATTTCCTGCTGTCCCGCAGATCCACCTGGATGCGACAGGCAGATATATTTTCAGCCTTTGTAGTGGAGCTGTGGCCTTATGTTATCACATTCTTCTTCACCCCTCCAATGATGGCAGATAATGAAGGCCGCCATAAAGCTACCTCAGGTGGAAAACAGATTTGCCGGGGCCAATAAAGAGTCTGTCCGAGATTCTTGAAATGTAGGTGGGGGGGTCAACATGTCTGTCCTTTGGTTGCCAGCCTACTGACCCCCCCGGGGTCTGCGAGGGCTTTGTAACCGAGGCCGCCGCCGTTCCATGCCTGGTCGACTTGCTCTGTTGTCAGGCGCCGCTGCCTCCTGACTATTGTCCCACTCGTTAATCATGATTAACATTCAGCTGGAAGCCATTCATTACCGGCTACCTCCCAAACACCTGTGGTTCTGGACCCCCCCCCCGGACACATCTCCATCAATTCCCCCCAGCTAACTCAGAGGGTTATGAGGAGGAACCAGCAGAGAGCAAGGGAGAGAAAATAGAAGAGGAGGGGAAGTAATAAAACATCTATTTAAGTCATTAAGAGAAACACGTTTAGTCTGGCCACGCAGAGGAAACAGTTGATGCTGCTTTTACACCGAGATAGAAATATTAAATACATAAATACATTAAAACCAGTCTGGCTTGTTGCTTTGTTGTATGGCTTCTTCAGGCGGTTTTTTTGTTGTTGTTGTTGTTGTTTGTTTGGTGCTTTTCTGACACAGAGCTCTTTGTCACCAAGAGCAGCGAGACATTCAGGGAAAACAGCCAGAGTTTTGGAAAAGTAAAAGGTCATGAATCTAAATTTCCTGCCCCTAAAAAGAGGATTTGACCAACTCTGGTACATGTAAGAATACTAGATTTTTTACTCCACTAAATCTAAAACAGTAAATTTATAAGCATTGAATATTGATTTATGCATAAAATAAAACCCTTTTTGAAGTGATTGGAATATAAATTTAAATCCTCAAGAATCGCAGAGGCAAAGCCGAGACGATGACGACCTTGACACCTCAACAGTCTGTAGGAAAATAATTAAAAGTCCTCATGTGTCTCCAATCAGACGAGAAGATTGTTCCAAAATCAAATGTCCTGATGATAAAATCCACGGAGGCTCAGTGTGTGGGTTCGGGAGATGAACCCCAACATCAGGAACCACGATTGTCGCCAGTCTGAAGATGATCTCTACGGTAATGGTAGCTGTTGTCACCATCGTCACATTCGTCACCATCGTCACCGTCGTCACCGTCGTCACCGTCGTCACCGTCGTCACCGTCGTCCTCAACATCTTCCTGATCGTCCTCATCATCTTCCTCATCATCCTCCTCATTGTCCGGTGCCGAGAGCAGTGTGGACAATTGGCGATTGGCGATTGGCTCCCGCGTGAGCAGCCCAGAGGTGAGGCGGCCCCCTACCAACCCTTTTCACATGAAGTTTGTTCAAATTCAAGCCTCGTCGATACTGAATATTCAAGCAAACAACCCAAACTCATAGAAATAATTTTTCTATACAACTAAAAAACATGTCTGCGACCAGATACGATTTCGTTTCTGATAGCCAACGTATCAGAAACATTCAGACAATGATCCGCCCCTAACCTCAACCACACAACCACAAACAGGACTCGGGATGTGGCCTCGGCCCTTTGCCGTCACAGTACTGGCAGAGGGCCACCCCCCCACACACACACACACACACACACACACCCACACCCACACCCACACCCACACACACACACACACACACACACCACCACCACCTCCACCTCCACCTCCAACTTCCAGCAACTCCCACACACTGAACATAATCCAGCCAGTTACTACTAATGTAACTGGTAAAAACAATTTAGTATTATATAGTAAGTAATACACAACATTATATCTGGGAGAAATGGCTGCAGAGAGTCAAGTGGCACCATTTTAGTCCTGTATATGAAAAAAATTTTTTTTTTAAATTTTGTTTCTCTCTTTCAGTAAAACTCAAATTGATGCTGCTCATTGAGAACCAGGATCAGTTTTAATGTGTGTTACCGGTGTTTTCACACAGCGGGATACACACCATTTGACACCGACTCACAGAATGACTGATTGCGACGAAATTCTCAGGGACACTTGAGAACACCTCAGCAGAGCAATTACTTTTTTCTTTTTTCCAATTGATGTGACTCAATTTCACGTGTTGAAAACATGAAGCGAAAAAGTATGAGCATGCGGACCATGGTCACCACTGAACATGAGGAGAATACTGGACAAAAACCAGAGGCGAGGCCTTTTATTACAGTATATACAGGCGTTAAAACTTCCATCCATCCGTCTTTAATCCATCTTTAAAGCCGCCTATCGAGGCAACGGTCACGGGGGCAGCCGGAGCCCTTTCCCCTCCAAGATGCCCAAAAACCGGCAGCGCAGATACAATTCGGATTGAGCAGAGTTGTGCAAAGCTTAGCAGTTTCTGGGAGGAAAAGAAAAGAAACGGGAAAGAAAGAGTTCTCCAACAAGTTTGTAACATTAAAATGTCAGTCTTCTCTTTTCTTTTATCCTCTTTTCTTTCAATTTTCTTTTTTTTCTTTGTGAAACAACTTCACCAAACTCGCTTCCCTGGTGGTGTTTCACAAAAGGATAAAAACCTCTCATTTGCGGTGCAACCCAGGTCCCATTATTACCTCTCCTGGACAGTGGTAAACCAAATGAGACACGTTCCTGTACAGACCCCCTGTTTAATCTGGGGAAGAGTAAAAGGGAAAGAAAATGCTGACGTGGAGAACTGAATGAATCCTATACATAACAGCTCTCTGGCCTCCGAGGGATCTCTTGTTCTGTGCCAGGAATAATAAGTTCTCCTCACAATGTGTTCAAGGGAAGAAGCTGCTTTGAGTGGTGAAGCTTCTTAACCTTTCACTCGTTACTCATTAAATGTTGTCGGTTTTCAAGTTTAAAGAATCTTCTGGGCCTCACAAAAACCCCCTCGGAGCCCCATTTATCACTAAAATACAAAGTCGTGGTACTTGGGGACGAGCAGAATCGGTGTTCGTGACCTCAACAGACTTTGATCGGTGAAAGGAAGTGTTGGCAACGGGAGTCACATCCCCTCCTCTGCCGTTGCGTCGCATCGGACTCGTCAGCGGAAATGTGGGGAAATTAAAATGCAAACAGGCGCAAGTGCAGTTTGCATTTTCACACATCGCCACAGTTACACTACAGGGAACCTGTTTGTCACCCATCACAAACCAACCAGACGTGGCCGCAGTTCAACTGAAGAGACAGAAACATCTGGTCTGTGTGGAGCGATGAGGAGACTAACAGTCCTGAAATCAGTACAGCAAACGAGCAGAAATCCCTGCTTCCTTCATGTTTGCTACATTTCTTTAATGTCTATCAATTATTCTTATTATTTTTTAATCACGTCATCTTGTTGCACTCTCTTCTTCTGCAGTGGTTTAATGAAGCATCCAACTGGAAAACTAGCGCTGCCAACTTTTTATCTCAACAAACCCTCCTCCTCATAGTTATTCGACGTTAGTGGATGCATTCAACTGTCAATGTGCTCAAATGGAAATGTCTCCAGGAAAGTTCTAACAGTTCTAACAAATCTTGTCCTTTTATAGTACCAGTATTAAAAATACTGAAATTACTCCTATTGTACCTGTACACATACTTTGATTCATTTTACACATTAATTTTAGTTGGTTATGACTTGCAGGAACTAACTAACCAAAAGGCCAATTTATGCCCCTGCATCGAAACCTACGCCGTAGCCACCACAAGTGGCCTACGCCGTTGTGAGCATTTATACTTCTGTGTTTGCACAACTCTGCAGTTATACCACCAGACCGCCAGTTTGTGGTGGTGTTTAAATATCACTGTGTATAGTTTCTTGTTTGTCCGCACACTTGGAAAAATGACAGAACTGAAGCTGAGCAGATCTCGATGGAGTCGGACCTGATAGATTCTAGTAGTAATAGTTTTCCTTAACTTACTTCAATACAGAAACTAAGGAAGGTGTCAGAGGAGATGGCCTGTACAGCAGCGGTTAAGAAGTGGAAGCTGGAAATATGATGCCACTGAGCTGACCAATCACAGCTCTTGATGGAGATGTATGTCTGGCTCCGGCATGGGCTCCGGCTTGGGCTCCGGCATGGGCTCCAGCATGGGCACCGGCATAGGCTCCAGCATAGGCTCTGGCGCGGGGTCCAAGGCTTCGCTGTAGGTTCGACACATAAGCATAAATTGGCCAGTAAGTTGGTGTAATTCAACAAAAACGTTTTACAGTCTGGACCTGATAGTTACAACCAAAACCTTTAAATTCTAAAGTCCTGACCTTGTTAAATCTTAAAACAATAAGCAAGATGCTAACAGTAAAGTTCAATGAAGTGCTGAGAGAACTTGTCCCCATACGATCAATTCAGCCTTGAAAGGAAAGGGAAATGTTTAGAAGAGCATGTCACTTATCATTCACATGTCAGAACTCTTCAAGACCTTCATCAAGACCTTCAAGACCTTCATCAGGACCAGGACCTGATTGCAGTTTGCTTGTGATGTCTTGTTGCTGGACTGAAACTTGACTTGGACATGATATGGACCTGACTTGGACCTGACCTGAAGTACACTTGGACTTGACTTGGACTTGACTTGGACTTCCCTCAAAGACACTAAAAATCTGGCTCTGACCGCGAGCTTATTACCTTGATTGTCTCCGGTCCCCAGTCATGTCTCAGTATGTGATGATACACACAATTTCCTGCAGTTCCCTCCGCCCCCCCCCCATAGCTCACATCCCCTCCAGCCATGTGCCAAACTTTAAATTGATATAATCAATAAAGTCACATTTCCAAAAGTGGAAAAAAAAGGTACAGTCGCGAATTAGAGAGGGGGCCTGGTGAAGAGGTAATTTATCACAACGCTATAGATCAGAATCATTTTTGTTTCAACACATTTTAGCCTCGGAGGCAGAAATGTCACCTCAAATGTCAAGGAAAGGCTTTGAATTGCACCTTGGAAACTAAGAGCTTTATGGGAGGTATATGGTCCAGACTGTAAGTATTTGGACAGTTTCACACTATTTTCTTATTAAAGCTCTGCGCTCTGGCACTTTCAATTTGAAATAAATTATTGGAAACCACATTAAAGTGCCAAGTCTCAGCTTTAATGTGAGCAAGTTTACATTAATATAGAAGGAACTGCATGGGAGATACAGCCCTTTAAACACATAGTGCCCAAGGTTTAGGGGTTCAAAACTATCGGACACACTGATACTGAATGTTTCTCGAGCAGCTCGCTACCGTTTCAACTTCAGTTCATGTACGAAAGAGCTCCCACGTGGCTCAGAGTTGACCGAGAGCTGAGAGTTACTCCAGTTACTCCGGCTACTCTCCGGGGAAGTAGGCCGACACGTTTCCTTGTCGTCGATCGAAAAACGACGTCTTGACTGGGACCTCGGAGGATTCACCGCAAGTCAAACCTCTGGTAAACCTCAGAGAGTGAAAGACCGGGCTGCAGTTCAAATAAACCCAAAACAAAACGGGGGAGTTCTGCATTAAAGTTCTATCGACTGATGGAACAAAAATCAACTTCTGTCAGAATGATGAAAAGGGGAGATTGTGGAGAAAAATGGAAGAGTTCACAATCCAACACCAGCACCTCATCCGTCAAAACATGGTGCTGGTTCTTTTGTGGCTCCAGTGGAACTGGGTCACTGCTGTTTATCGATGATTTCACTGCTGATGGAAGCGACAGGACAAACTCACAGCGACATCCTGAGCCAAATGCATCAAAACCCTCCGGATGACGTTCCATCATTCAGCAGGACCACGATAAGAAACATAGGGCCAAAGAAACCACAGAGCTTTTTGGTTTGAAGAGGTGGAACATCAGGTAACTAACCTGATCTCAGTTCAACTGGTAAAGACCAGACTGAAAGCAGGGAGAACCCCCCCTCTCAACAACAAGAGATAAGAGGCTGCAGGGAGGAGCATCACCAGGGAAGATACAGGGAGTCTGCTGACGTCTATGGGTCAGAGACACAGATCGCCGCACACGGTTGTTTCTATACTGATGTGAATCTATTCACACTGAAGCTGAGGTCTCGCCCTTTAATGTAAACTTAAGAAATATGGAGAAAAATAAATGTTTAAAACAGTTTAGTGCACAAATTAATAGCTCCAAATGTAATGATAAAAAAAGGAAATAACAACACTCTTTTCTACCAACGGAGACACCAGCTGGAGGGACAAGACCCGAAAGTGAGCTCTGAAATGCCAGACGCAGTGAAGCAGTCTTTGGCTTTGGTCAGCCCCCCCCCCACAGATACAGGATACAACCAGTTTCTTTATTTACATCTGGGGGGAAGCTTAAACCTTCAGTTGACATTTTTGTTGTTTCCCTGCGGCCGACTCACACACTCTGCTCTGAGGGGAGAACCATACCCTCCACCCCCTTAAAAAAAAATGGTGATTCCAGTTAAAACGGGGGGGAGACGGGGCAGGTGTGTGTGGTAATGAGTGCAGCTGCCCTGGGCCCAAAGCCCAGAGGAGCCACGGAATCAAAAAAATCACTTCGTTGGACAAGCGGCGCTAATGAAGAGCCCCGCCAAGGAGACATCTGCCGTTTGAATCGTAGCCGGCGCTTCCACCGCACCGCACTTATTTGCAAATTCACACTGGACGAGCTCACAGCAACTACAACGTGGCCTCGTCTGTTCTGCCGGACAACGGTGTGGTTCAGTTCCACTTGGCCTCCGTGACAACTTTGGAAACTGGGGGGGGGCAATTGGGGGGTAAACTGGTAGGACCAATCCTTTGGTGATACTTTGTGAATCATTCATTTGAATGGAACCAGTCTGTCAGTGCAAATGGAGCTCTGATGCAGAAATCTGTATTTCTGCCGCTTCCTTCACAAACATTGCGATGAAAGTCAGAATGACCGGAACCATGAGAGCGTGAGAGTGTTGTTAAACCCTTTATAAGGGTCAAAGAGCCCGGAGCAGAATTTTGGCATCGGATGAGCCTCCAAAGTCCTGCATCTGTCACTCAAACTTGACTTTAGTGATCCGCCTGAACCACCAAGCCCCAGCCATCAAAGTCCTCTGCCTCGTCTTAATAAAAGCTTTGTTTTCACCTGGTAAAAAAGAAGAACTTCTGGGGCTGGGGAGGGATTCAGAGTTTGGACACAGTGTGATGCTCCAACCTTTAATTCACTGATGAAAACCCTCTGTATTCACAAGCCACGTTCTGGGGGAAAAAACCCAAGAAGTGAGCACTGGGAACTGAAAGCATGATGTGGATCTGGCTGCTTCCTAAAGGAGAAAGGGGGGGGGGGGCTCTCCAAACACCGACGCCACACTTCAAATGATACGGAGGCTAATTTCTCATGAGAACACTCAAAAAAAAGTATGGTCCTTTAAAACCGGCCTCCTCCTCCTCCTCCTCCTCCTCCCTGAGCATCAGGCGGAAGAGAGAGTCCGGCCCGGAGTCCTCGTCACCTGCACCATGCTGATTTATGAGGACCATCAATACTCCGGGGAGCGCTAACGCTCTCAGCTGAGATTTACGCCGCTGTCCATACACGATGCTAAAGAGGCCGGGGGGGGGGGCTGACGGCAGGTCATTCCAAGCCGGATTCATCGAGGTGTCCTCAGCGGCCGGCTGGCTGGGCGGGCGAGGCAGGAGGAGAAGGAGGAGGAGGAAGGTCTCCCGGAGCCGAGGGCTGGATGGAGCAGTTCTTCAGCCCTATGTCCGACATGCCCATCAGATCCGGTTCCAGGGGTTGGCTGGTGGCCCCAGTTTTTCTCCCCCTGCAGCCACTTTTCAGCTCAGTTGCACCCAGACATTGATTTTTTTTTTCCCCGTTTTCTTCGAAGCCAGAAAACTTCTCTCTCTTGTTAGTGGAATCACATTCAGCTCCCCTGGAAAACTCACTGCAATACACGGATGGTGGTTATTATCGGTAGCGTAGCTACAATGAAAAAGTGCAATTAAAATATGTTTGATTCGCTCCTTGAGCATGTTTTGGCATCAGGAAACATTTTAGTGGCTCATGTTTCAGGCGCAGAATTTCTCAGACTGGAGGACAATGAGATTTGTGTTCAATTTTGGGTAAAGTACACGATGCATCTGACAGGATTAGGAGGTAACTCTATCCTACCCCCCCCCCCAACGCTGAGGGCTGAGCAGACAGGAAGTCTAATTTCCCCAAGTCTTTGTCATGATATGGCCTTAAAAAGAAAAAAAAAAGGAATGATCAAGTTCTTTTAAAAGTGGAACTGAATTTTGATTTTCAACACGTACACATCTGTCCCTTAACAACAGTCAAGGCCAGCGAATTCACAAAATAAAGCACAGGAAGCCTCGAAATCAGACTCAGTCCGGTGATGTTTTTTTTTAAGGCTTTAGTGCCCCCCCCGAACAATACACCGCGTCACCATGTAATTTATATGCGGCCAACGGCGAAGGATAATTACCTGAGTCCTTTAGTCCAAACATTACATGCACACAAGCGACAGACTGACATGGACATGACACGCACTCGACACGCACACAACATGCATACGACATGGACACAACACGGAATGCACACAGGAAAACACACACACACACACACACACACACACACACACACACACACACACACACACACACACACACACACAGACTAATTCAAATATAAATCCTCCCAGAGAGTCTCCCTCTCCCTTTCTCTCTCTCTCTCTCTCACACACACCACCACACATTCCTCCTCCTCCTCCTCCTCCTCCTCCTCCTCCTGATCCGGTAAACAAAGCTATCATCTCCCATTAGTGTCCCGTTGGCCTCCTCGTGTCTGATATTATCAGGTGGTGATTATGTGATCAAGTGGTGCCTCTTGCTTTTAAAAAAATAATAATAATAATTATAAATAAGAAAATAAATAAAAATAAAATTTAAAAAACCCTCCCTGCTCCTCTAGATGTCTTCAAGGAGTCTTTTCCAAATCGCTTTCCGACCCCCGTTATCAACCGCGCCTGTAAGTCGGTTTCCCCCCCGTTTCCTCCGGTTACCACCGGGTCCCATTAATTTGTTTTTACGCATATGTACACAGAACCGCTGTGCATGGACCAGCGGCAGAAAGGAACCCAGTACATCTACTCCAGAACTGTACTTTAGTTCGCTTTCATTTCGGTTCCATTCAGACTGTATTAAGGACATGGCTCATGGGACTGTTGTTCTCTATTTAAAGGCGTCACTCCACCAATTTTAGACGTGAACTTCAGTTGGAACAGTTGGATAAAGTCTCCTGTGGGATCGGAGGAAAAAAAAAAGAAGAAGAAAAACAAGGTTAAAAACAAGGTTAAAAACGGCTGGTGTTTTTAGCTGGAACTCAGAACTTCACAGATTCAAAGAAATGCACATGACCCCCCCCGTTTGAGGAGAAGTGGGCGGGGGGGGGTCTAGAGGACAGAACCTCTGGATTCTCAGTGGAAAAGGGGAAATGACTCCCGCTGTAATGATGATTAGAAAATGGGACCAATGACAATAACAGTAACTGTACATTTGATATAATAACTCAAAAAGGTCAGTTTAGTGTTAAGTTCCCCTTCAGATATTTAAATTTCATTTTATGCTTTATTCTTCCACTTCGACCACAGTACAGGGGAAGATTTTGTACCTTTTTATTCAGTTATTCTTATTTGACATTTTACTTTTATGTAGATCAAGATGCTACACAAACAAAACACATAATGATCCTCAGCATCACAATTCATCGTTTAAGTTTCAAATGGCGTTTTCCGACCGGTTTGGTGGTGAAAAGCACCATCTAGTTCAGGACCCTTCACATTTCAGATGTCTACAAGTTGTTCTATTAACTAATAGTTATTAACAGTTATCATCTATTAGTTGCCAGCTCCTCTCGTGTCTGATCATTTCCCTAAATGACCTTTTCCAGTTCCACAGGGATAAATATTGTATAATATTCCACACAAAAAACGATGTTAAAAAAGGACTGTGTTGTGGTTCGTTTTTTTTTTCCTCTCCCATTAATCATCTCACAGCTCCTCAGATTTACCTCGTGACCCCTCGTCAGGGCCAGACCCAGAGGTTGGGAACCACTGGTCTGAACTGCTAAAACTAGCTCCACCCGCTGCAGCTGCAGGGATAAAAGTGTATCATCGGTAACTGGGGTCGTTCAACTACTTTTACTTTTGATACTCAGCAGATTTTGCTGCTAAAACTTTTCAACTTTATGAAGTTTTTACTTTTTAATAGATTATGGGACTTTTTCTCCTCAAAATTCCTCATTTATTATCTTGATTAATTAAAATCTATTCATTCATCCATTGATTATGTTCAAATTTAGGAGGAACCCCACACATTTTGAAACACCCTCAATATGCACCTTCACTGAACATAAGTTGTTTAATGATGTCTGTAATATTTTTGGGCTATTTTTTTAACTTGTTTTTCTGTGCTAAAACCCGAGAATTTTAGAATCCACTAATTTTAAAACCTGCTAATAATATTAATAAGAATAAAAATAATAATAATAATAAAATAATAATAATAAAAATAAAAATAATAATAATAATAATAATAATAATAATAATCCTTTAAACTATCCTTACACCTTGCACCTGGAGATATATCAGACGAAACCATGGTTTCACTCATCCCATCGATTTTTTTCTTTTGAAAAAAACATCAAATAAAAGCGCTGATGTGATTACTGGTATAAAAGGTGCTGGATCAAAAGGTCTTTCACCTGGACCCACCAGGTGTTTTCTGTAAATGGGTAGCTGCTTCTCACATCTGGCACAGCTGCACAGCAGGGAGCCTCTGGATCTGAATGTTTATAGAAAAAAACTCAAGAAAGAAATTAAAGAAAGAAGTAGATAAAATAGATCCCGAGCTCCCATAGCTTTCTATGATTTCTATTATTAATTTTCTTTCTTAGGCTTTTTTTTCCCTCAGCTGCAAAAAAAAACAACTTTTTTTTTCTCTCTGAAGCAAATTCTCGTTTCACCAGAGTGTCAGTGCTGCTGCTGCTCCAGTGTGTAACACTGGTTAAACCGCAGAGAAAAATAAGAAGAAGAACCATCCCGAGCGGGAGGGGGGATCGGGTGGTCGGGAGGTCGGGCAGGAGGATGGGGGGGCTCCTGCTCCTTCTTCTTCTTCTTCTTCTTCTCCTTCTTTTTCTTCAGCCAAGCCAAGGAGAACTTTCCCCCAGAAATAGCAGCCTGCTTCACATTTATCCTCCCAGTCCCAGAATATTTAAAACCTTTACATCAATATTTCATCAACGAAAAAATAAATAAATGAATAGATAAATAAAATTTATTCTGGGTTTGGGGAAAAGGTTTACGGCTGCTTTTTGAGGCAGGAATGTTCGTGCCATGAATGAATATTCATGGAGGCAACATTCATGCTGTAATATCATTAGTGCTGCTACTGTCCCCCAGATGTGAGGTACAGTCTTTTTTTTTTGGGGGTGGGGGTCAACAGGCTCTGGGCACAAAGCCAGGTATTATTGACTAAAATCTCGGATCAGCAAGAAGTAAAACCTTTCAAGAACCGAAGGGGGGGTGAGCAGCTCTTTGCTTAGGCTTGTTGATGCCCTCAGACTTTTTGGAAGAGAAGCCGCTACAGAGTTTATGGAAACTTCTACATAATTCATATGCTGATATATCGATCGTATTGCCACCATGTTTTCAACTCTCCTTCTTCTCGTTTCCCTGCTAATGTGTTCAGGTCGTCGAGAAAAGAAAAAAAAAAGCCTCTTGTGGTCCGACCAGTTTTTTGAATTCAGGACCTTCAGGGAACCTGCAGCAATGCAGGGAAGAAAATCAACTTTAAAATGCTCTGAATAAAAATCACTTCACTCCAGGTGGAGAAGATTTAATTTTAATACTTTATTCCAAATAACGTGTTGGGTGCCTGAGAAGGTTTTGATGGAATTTGCACGAGTTCATACATGTTGGATGTTAGATACTGAAACCAAGTCCTAAAAAGCTTGTGTTTTTAAGGCGAGCGAAAAAAAATGCCAGTGCATTAAAAAATGTTTCACTTTTTTTCTATGATTTTCAAAGACTGAGTGTCTGTTTCCTGATACAAAAAGGAAAATGGTCTGTTGCTGAACTACAATTAAGAAAATGGATTTTAACATAATTATTCTGACAGCACAAGAAATATGTAAACACGGAATTAGATTAAAGATATAGATGAAGCTTTTCCAATGTGTTTCTATGGCAAAGTGGCGACTTTAATCAAGGAAAACTTGTAACTATAACACAAATATTAGAGCTTCCTGACGAGCGCAATAAAAACACAAGGGTCTGCGGCCTGACGTTTATTGTGTTGGAGGGTTTCTGCAGCGGCAAGAAGATGCCAGAGGGTGGCAGCACTGTGCTGCAGACACACCAGAGAGAGGCTCCATAGGCAGTGGTTCAGTTGGTTTAAGAGAAAGTGTGTGTATGTGAGTGTGTGTGTGTGTGTGTGTGTATGTGTGTGCATGCATCACGGTCCAGTTTGTCCACAGTCCATAACTATGAAAGACTCTTGAAGACATTGAAAAAAAGTGCAAACTTGCTTTTCCATCACTAAAACTTTATAAACCCAATTACAGTCACATACACACACACACACACACACACACACACACACACACACACACACACACACACACACACACACACACACACACACACACACACACACACACATATATTTATTTCCATGTGTGATGTCTATACTGTGTTTGGGCAGAGATGTTTGCAGATTCTGCATCTACATTCACCCTTGAATAGATAAACAAGAACACACTCAAGTCAGTTCAGGATTGATAGTTACAGGCAGCCAGTCTGTTCCCACGTGAGTCACTCACACACACACACACACACACACACACACACACACACACACTCACACACACACACACACACACAGCACATCAGTGTGACTGACTTTTTACACTCTGACACGTTCACATCTGTGAGTTTGGCTGTGGCAACAAAATTTCACCAGCACACACACACACACACACACACACACACACACACACACACACACACACACACACACACACACACACACACACACAACCATGACGCACACACACTAACACAAACACACACACACACCTTTCTCTCTCTCTCCCTCTGAGTCTCGCCGTCAGCCGCCTTCCCACCAACAGATGGGATGATGGAAGGGGGGGCAACGCCAGATTCGGCTTCCAGGCTGACGGCTGACGATCTGAGAGGTGACGAAGAGGAGAAATATGGCGAGGGACACAAAGGAGACGAGGGACACGAGGTACACAAGGGACACGAGGAAGACGAGGGACACGATGGACACGAGGGAAACGAGGGACGAGCGAGAGTGACATAGGAGAGGAGAGAGGAATCAGAGGACGAGTAACGTACAGAAGAGACAGAAAGAAAAAAGACTATTGTAAATAATTTTTTTAAAAAGCTATAGCCTATAGGTGGTCGGGATGAAAGCCCCAGTTTAACCCAGGTGACAGCCCCAGTTTAACCCAGGTGACAGCCCCAGTTTAACCCGGGTGACAGCCCTAGTTTAACCTGGGTTACAGCCCCAGTTTACCCGGGTTACAGCCCCAGTTTGCCTCCTGGATGCTCCCAGTTTAGTGAAGTGTACATTCTCGTGGGAATGAATCCATGACACATGGAAACAAAGAGTGTGAGACTGTGTGAGATGAAGGTGAAAGCGTACCCAGAAGTCCTGACTGAATGTAAGCGTAAGTCAACTCCTTTTCATTGACATTGAAATTTGGACGCCCTTTGATTTAATTAGTGAACGGCATGTGTTATTTCAGAACCTGTGAAATAAATGGGTGAATATATGACAGAATTTTTTTCTGAAAAATTTTTTTCCCTTTCTAGAATATGTTCATTGTGGTCATTGAAAGATTGACCCTGACCCTTCAGGTGTAGGTAAACTGCTGAGTCTTGTCCCGAGGAGTTGACGCTCCTGTGTCGGGCCAAACGTTTCTTCAGTTAGTTTTAACCGATACATTCCATCACAAACCTTTGAACAATTGCTGTCAAAGAAATCCATGTATCTACAAAACGGAGCAGTTTCCAATTTTTCAGAATTGTTCCTTTGTTCTTTCATAAAATTCTTATACCACATACAATGTACAAACAAGTTAAAAACAAACCAAAAAAAAACAAAAGTCATGAAGCTAAAAAAAAAAGGTGTTTTTTCATTTGACCAATTAAAGCTGAAAAGACAAAGCTTGATCCTGAAGCAGCAGAGGTCGGGGAGGAAGGAGGGAAGGCAGGGAGAAGCACCTCCATCTCCCTTTCAATCAGCGTGTTAGCGGCCAGCTAATGGCTTAGAAATGACAACCTCGCCGACACGCTCATCACACATTGATTCAGACGCAGTTAGCAATGCAAAGGGGGGGGGGCAAGTGGTTGTGAGAAGGGGGGGGGCAGGGTGTGTGTGGGGGGGGTCATTTACACATTAAAACGCTCCCAATTGTCGACACAGAGAATATTTCACCACACTGAAATATGAAACCTCCAAAGGCAGATGCACTCCAGCGATGGAAAGGCGAGAGGCAGCTTAGCTTTCTGAAAAGCCCTAAATGAGCACAATTATGCTCCGGCTGGTGCCGAGTATCAGTAAGCAAAACGGGAGACACAGAATTTATGCAAAGAAGCGTCTGAGAAATCAGAAGGGAAATACACAACGCCGCTCTGTATGTCAGGGGGAAAGAGGAAAGAGATGAATGCACGGAGATGAACTGGACCCTGGACCCGGCGGCACAATCAAATCAGCCCAATCGCAATCGAATCACAGAGGCCCCTCCAGAACAGCACGTGACAGAAAGCGCCGCGAGATGAGGACATCCTGATTGTGTTAATGACAAAACTATGGGTGCAAAAAGATTGCGATGGCATCAGTGGGAGAAGGAGAAAGGAGAGAAAAGAAGGAGAAACTGTGGCGGTTTTTAATTTTTTAACCCACATTCAGTCAGGACTTCTGGGTAAATCAAATCATCTATTCTGTCACAGAGAGAATTCAGTTGCAGAGACAACAAATAAACAAATTTGACTTTGAAATCAAATTAGGTTTAATATTTTGGGAAAAAAAAGTGTTCGGTGGATAGATATTGAGTTTGATACCATTCGTCTATCGATAAAGCCAGGAGCATGTTAGCTTAGCTTAGCATAAAGACTGGTAACGGGGGGAAACAGCTAGCCTGTCTCTGTCTGGATATTGAAAATCCTCCTAAGACCTCCGCTTATCACTGATAACACTCATATTTCATTGGTTTAACCCTTAAACCTGTGCAAAGAGGAGACCTGGTGGTTTTGCTAGTGGCCACGTATCAGTGTAACACAGGACACATGCAAACAATGCAGAGAACTAAACAGCTTCCCACTCAGATGTCTGGTTTCTCTGCTCTGGAATCTGAGGAACAACGGATCTGATCTGCCAGCTGATCCAACCGCGACCACACACAGCTCTGCCTTCATGTCTGTATTAATTATGTGAATACTGCCGCTCACTTATTTCGGCTGAACAGGGAAGTGATGAGGGGTTTTGCGAGGGGGGGGGTTTGCTATAAGGGAGCTACAGTACATGTACAGGATTATTATTTGAATTGTGTTAAAGCAAGAAGAGTGAAGAAGAGAGCGTGGGGAGAAAATGGGAAGGAGAGGACAACGGAGAGCAGAGAAAAGGAAGAAAAGCAGAAGGGGACAATTTGGTGTTCTGGTCCTAAAAAAAATGAAAAAAAAAGGAAATATAATGAGGAGGATGGAGGACGGAGAGAAGGAGGAGGTAACTACTTGGCAGTAGGTAGAAAGGAAGGAAAGAAAGGGTTAGGGTTAGGAGGGAGGAGGGAGGAGGGAGGAAAAGGCCACTGCAAGAGAAGGAAAGATGGAAGAAGAAAATGAATTAGATTCCTTACTGGTTTCCCTTTACCAGAAAGGAATCTTCTGTTCTCCTTTTCCAAGGTATTGATAATAA
>CM029127.1:20778000-20813000 GCA_016859345.1 Istiophorus platypterus | reverse complement strand
TGTTGTTGTACTTCTATTAAAAGTTGCTTTTAATTCAACTCAGACCAGGAGCCACCATGTTCTCTTTAACTCTTTACAGAACCTTCCTCAGCCAGATTTACATTTTCTCTCATTTCCTTGTTTCCCCTCCGACTGTCACCTCATTCTTCCTCTGGCCCTTATTTGGCAACTAAGGGCACGAAGACACACACACACACACACACACACACACACACACACACACACACACACACACACACACACACACACATACACACACACACATAAATAAGCTCTTTCTCCACATCAGGGAGCAGCTCAGCTGGAGCTGCTTGTGTGTGTGTGTGTGTGTGTGTGTGTGTGTGTGCGTGTGTGTGTGTAAGCTCATCTTGCCTCCAGCTAAAACCAGCCACACATACGTGGACACATACGCTCACACACGTGCAGAAAGTCTGACTTGGTGGAAATTCAACGATTCGCTGCACCGTCACCGACGTGCATGAATATTGATGCGCAAACAGGCAGGCTGCTGTCACACACACACACACACACACACACACACACACACACACAGAACAGAATACTAATGTACAGAGTTATGGCCGTCACACGTGACATTACCACACACACACAGCTGAGAATCCAGAGGTGGAGGAAATGCCTACACACTGGTCATATAAGGTAACTGAGTACACAAGATCCTCTCTCTCTCTCACCTTCTCTCCCTCTAATGATCTCCCCCTCACACACACACACACACACACACACACACAAACACACACTATATGTGTATGTAGAGTTTTTTTTATCACACTCATCAGGTACAAACATGCCTCTGTACTTAAGCCTTCACATACACTCACCGACAGACACA
Source organism: Istiophorus platypterus (assembly GCA_016859345.1). NCBI lineage: Eukaryota > Metazoa > Chordata > Actinopteri > Istiophoriformes > Istiophoridae > Istiophorus > Istiophorus platypterus. Next base: position 20,812,147 of record CM029127.1, on the reverse strand, counting down.
CGTGCTCATGCATGACAGTATGAGTAACACTTCAACCCCCCCCCCCACACACACACACACACACACACACAGCAGGCGTTTCCATGACAACCTCCAATCCGGTAGCCAGGTGCGTAGAAACGGCCATAAGCATTTTAGAGCAGAGCGAGGCTGGTGAACTCCAACGGAGAGAGGAGAGGAGGGAGGAGAGGGGATGGGGAGGAGGAGAGGAGAAGTGAGAGAGAAGAGGGAGGAGAGGGGAGGAGAGGAGGAGAGGAGAGATGGGGAGACTGGAGAGAGAGAGGGGGTGAAGAGATGAGAGGGGGGGGGAGGAGAGGAGAGGTGAGAGAGAAGAGAGGAGGGAGGAGAGGGGAGGAGAGGAGGAGAGGAGAGATGGGGAGACTGAAGAGAGAGAGGGGGAGAAGAGATGAGAGAGGAGAGGAGGAGAGGAGAGGTGAGAGAGAAGAGAGGAGGGAGGAGAGGGGAGGAGAGGAAGAGAGGAGAGGAGAGGTGAGAAAGAAGAGAGGAGGGAGGAGAGGGGGAGGAGAGGAGAGGAGAGATGGGGAGACTGGGGAGAGAGAGGGGGAGAAGAGAGGAGAGAGGAGAGGAGGAGAGGAGTGGTGAGAGAGAAGAGAGGAGGGAGGAGAGGGGAGGAGAGGAGGGGAGGAGAGATGAAAGAGGAGAGAGGAGAGGAGGAGAGGGGAGGAGAGGAGGGGAGGAGAGATGAAAGAGGAGAGAGGAGAGGAGGGGGAGATGAAGGGAGAGAGGTGGAGAAGAGAAGAAAGGTGAAGAGAGGAGGAGGAAAGGAGAGAAGGGAGGAGAGGAGAGACGAGCAGGGAGAAAGGACAGGGAGGAAATGTGGAGATTAATAGGAGAAGGAGGGGAGAGGGAATGAAGAAGAAAAGAGGAAGTAATGAAGGATGATTGAAAGAAGGGATGGAAAAAAACGATGAGGAAAGGAAGTAAGGGGGAAGCATAGGGGGAGGAAAGGGATGTGAAAGAGGGAAATAGACAAACCTGGACAGGAGGAATGAAGGAATGTTGGAAAATAACGGAAGAAGGGGAAACAGAAAGTAGGAAACAGGAAGTACGGAAGAAAGAAGGGATGAAAAAGGGAGGAAGAGTCAAGATGACGGAGATGATCAGGAAGAAGGAGGGAGGAAAGAAACTGGGAAGTAGGAAAGAAGGGAAAGAGGGAAGTAGAGAAGAAAATTAGAAAGTCAAGAAAAACAGTAAAAATGGGAGGGAAACGACAAGGGAAAGGAGAGGAAGGAAGGGAGGAAAGATTGAAGGAAGTGAAGAGACTGTTGGGGAATAACGACAGCGGAGGAAAAGGGAAACAGAAGAAGGGAAAAAAGGAAGGATGTGTAGGGAAGATGAGGAGGGAGAGTTTAATATATTTGGAGGGAAAGGGAGGAAGGAAGAAAGGGGGAGAAAAGGGGGGGGGGAGAAAAGGGGGGAAGTAGGAAATGTAGGGAGGGAGATCTGTGCTAAAAGAGGAGAGGAATAAAAGAAACACAGTGATGATGGTGTAGAGTGATAGTTCACATCGGAAGGGAAAAGAGGGAGAGGAAGGAGGAGAGGAAACAAGTGAACAAGGGGGAGGAAACACAAGAAGGGAAGTTTGTTGAAGAAGTGAAGGAGAGAAAATAGGAAGGAAGAGGAGGAAAGGAATAAGGAAAGACTCAAGGAAAAGAATGAAGTGTAGGAAGGGTAGGAAGGAAGGAAGGAATAAATTCATGAAACTTTGTGTGTGTGTGGGGGGGGGGGGGGGCAGGCGGGAAGGATGAAGATAAGAGAGACTGAGACCAGGGAAGGTGTGGGAAAGGGGGAGGGAACTTTGGGGTCAAAGGGCAAGTAAATGCTAGAACAAGAAGAAAGAGAGAGAGAGAGAGAGAGAGAGAGAGAGAGAGTTATGTAGACAAAGGGGTGGAGACAGTAAAAAGGTTAAAACTGTGATGTAAGAAGGTTAAAGCAGCTAGTGAACACACAGAGGCCTCCTGTGTGAATGTGTGTGTGTGTGTGTGATGTAACAGAGAAAATATTTGTGGGGTCCCTCTTTCCTGGAAAACCTTTGGCCCTTTTGCCTCCAAGAAAAAAACAGTCTTTCCAGGAAACGTGCCTTCGTCCTTTAGCTGTCGGACGCTCTGCTGGTTTTCCTTCACCTGGAAAACACCTTTTACCTCTTTCTCAAAAACCCGAGGCTTGTTCATTACCTGGCTGCAAACCACATTTCTGCTTAGATACAATCTAAGACAGATGAACACATCCTAGATAGTTTGGTCAACTCAAGGTTTTGCCAGTCCGGTCCGGTCCGGTCCGGTCTGGTGCAGGACCTTAAACAGGTTTGATTTTACGAGATAAATAATGACTCTTGTGGAGCAGAGGAATAAAAATATTAAGCTGAAAGGGAGCATGATAGATGTCCTGTAAGATTCGTCTCCTTCTGGTTGGGTTTAGGTTTCAATGCCCCCCCCCAATAAAACCTTCATCCATTGAAAACAATGTGAAAGCCGTTGAGTTTTACCCAGATAATCCGATATGCATACCGCGTGACACGTCGCCGCTATCTTGCGATTCCAAATCCAACTTTTTCCAGGTTTTCCCTTGAGGATTTATACACATCTTGCCAATCATTCCAGCTCATGAAACCTTTTTATTTTTAAGCTATTAAACAAAGTGTAGCATCAAGTGAGAATTTGCATGTGTGTGTGTGCATGTGTGTGTGCATGTGTGTGCATGTGTGTGTGTGTGTGTGCATGTGTGTGTGCATGTTTGTGGGGCATAGGCAACTTTTGGGGACAAATTTCAGATTAAAGACCAGTTAATTGGGGATGGCTTGTCCAACTGGGGACAAAAGCCGTGTCCCCAATCAAGAGATTGCTGGTTTTGGGTCAGAGGGTAAGGTTGGGGTTAGGTTAAGGCTCAGGTTAGGTTAAGGTCTGGGTTAGGTTAAGGTTTGGGTTAGGTTAGGGTTGAGGTAGGTTGTTAGGATAAATCTCCAAGAAATTATAGCAGGTATGTGTAATGTGTGTTATTTTACCAAAAGTGTCTGTGATCAACATTCGTGTTTGTTTGGATGTGTGTGTGTGTGTGTGTGTGTGTGTGTGTGTGTGTGTGTGTGTGTGTGTGTGTGTGTGTGTGTGTGTGTGTGTGTGTGTGTGTGTGTGTGTGTGTGTATTTTCATGGTTGCACCGATTTTCATGTACCTCAGGTTACATGTGATCATCACTGAGCACATATGTGAGAAAGTGTCATGTATACACTCTGTACGTGTGTGTAGAGAGTGAGTGTGTGTGTGTGGTGTGTGTGTGTGTGTGCATGTGTGTGTGTGTGGTGGGGGGGGTGTTGGGGCAGGAGCTGAGTTGGGCTCTTGTGAGAAAGCTCTCCTGTTTGTAGGAGGCAACAGCTTCCTCAAAAAGCTTTTTCCCAGAAGCTCATTAACATTCATTCACATCGGCAGCCTTCCACAAACAGTCATTAGAGGAGGAACACTTACAGTAACGCCGGATCACTGAGCCTCTTCACACTTCACATCACAGCCTTATTCCTAAATCACCAATTTAATTTGAAAATCTATCAAACGCTGCATGAAATAAGTGCTTCCAGTCGATGGCAGAGCTCGGGTTTGTAAACTTTTTCTTCCAAGCTGAGGACGCCTGGATAGAGATGGGCTTTTTTTGGTGCAATCCCACAGTTTGTTCTCTTTGTTAGGGAAACATCTATTTTGTCACATTTCTGTTTTGGGGCTCTTTAGCCAAATTACTGCGTAATTTAAAATGAATCAGGGCTTGAAAACACAGTTTTAGTCGTCGTGTTGCATTCAGCAATGAATGATGGGTCTTTCCCTCACCAGAGTTCAAAAAACAGACCCCGTGAAAAGACCAAAACCAACGATTAACGTGTCCTAATCAGTATTGTCTGGGCATTCCAGGCCTGGTACGCACCATTCAGCCAAAACATTAAAACCAGTGCTGGTTTTAATGTGTATTTTTATTCATTTTGGACCAAATGAACTGAATTACAGGTGTGAGAGCACCAAAAAGAGGCTGTTACGCTTCTGAACTGCTTACTGGATGGTCAGATAGGTTCAGACATTCAGAATGTGGGGGTTTACGTCCGAACGTTTCTGTTCCAGGAATCCAGGGGTAGAACCAGTGCAACACTATGAATGTCTTTATGGGGAGACCGTCTAACACCTCGCTCCATTGTCCCCAAATTTATGAAATATCATGGCTTGTAAATCTCTATGGCTGAGACTGTGCTCCTGTAAAAAATGACCCCATAGGTCGTCTGCGCAAGCAGCTTATTACCAATTACGGTTATTTTTCAGGCGCACCTATGGGTTGGATCTGAAGGTAGGAACAAACGACCTACAGAATACAGTCGTTTAGGTTGGACGACTTGTTGCTGTTGCTGGCTTTTCACTCTCTGACTTTGAGCGTAGCCATTCGGATCCACTATAAACACTTTTGATTGGTCGGTCAACATGCGTTAAGAAACTAGTTCTGATCGAACATGAACTGACCCTTAGTCCCTATAGGAAGCTCACAAGTCCACAAGACTAAAACAAAAAATGATACGTTAAATAACAGATTTCCCAACAGTAATTTTACAAAATCAACCATCGCGGAACACTGAAGCTCTGAGGGCATTTTGAGGTGGATAAAACATGTCTGTCGATATTTGTTTGGTTACAGATCTGACAGAATTTGTAATGATGTCAATTAAACTGCTACAGTTTTGTGTCAGTAGCTGTTTCTACCAGCAGGAAAATGCCCGACGTGAAACCAATAGAGAGTAGAACTACAGTACTTGTCTGTCACTAGTTCACATGCAAATAAACCACATTTGAACTTGAAGAGGAATCCAGTTCAAATAAATGATTCATATGTAGCATATTCAGTCGGAAAATACTCTTAGACTGACAACCCAATTTAGAAGATTAGTGCCTCAAACTGTGCGTTAGAGGAGCTGAGGCTGATATGCTCATTTGCAAATTTTCTGGGTTATTCAAAGTGAACAAAACATCATATTTCACTGGCAACCAGGGCTAAAAATATCTCACAAAATACTGGTTTGAAATGTTGCTTTTCTCAGGGATAACCCCAGGGGTTTAGAAATGGGTCGGCCTAGAGTTAAGACTACTGTGAGAAGGATTTCCTAGCACTAAATTCTAGTGAATAAATAAATAAAAACAAAAATAAACGTATTCCTGTTTTGGCTGGGGACGCCCTGGAGCCCCCTCAAGGAGCCCCTGAGGTCCCTGAGACCTGAATTTTAATATTTTCGTTGATCACACCAGCACCTTCACTTTCTTATTTTTGTCAAAAACACAACAGGTTCAAAGGTTTTTCTGCACCATCGATCTCCGAAAATAAGGCCTCAGTTACAAACAACAGCGTATTGTCCACATCCCCGCTGATACTCGAGAAGCTGAGAGCCAACGGCAGCAACTGGGCATTGTGTGTGTTCTTGCATTTCTATCTCAGTTCCAGTTTCAGACCTTGATAAAAAGCAAGAACTGAAAACTATTTCTTCTTCAAATAAAGCTCCGGGGGTCTAACAGAAATTACTGCTGCAGCTTCAGGCTGCTACTAAGAGTTCTGCCAAGCTCAAACTGTCACTGACACTCTGCCCCACTAAACCAGAAACCTCTTAGCATTGCTAATACAGGCAAGTGTTTTAAAAGACGTTGGAAGCTCCTCTGTTTCCTAAAGAGTATTTTAAAGAGGGCCCTTTCTCCACATAAAGTGCCCTTGGCCGATCCCCGCGGACCAATTAGACTCCAACCCGGGGAGTATCCACTCTCTCCGTTCAGAACGATCCCGCCGGAACCCTTCACTTTCACTTTATTTAACTGGGATAATCCACTCAGTGTTAAATTGTTTGTCAGGGAGCTGTGCCCTAAAATTGGTCCTCGTGAAATTCCAGGGATGTGGTAAACAGAGCAAATACCAATGAATGTCAAATCCTGCAGGGAAAGTTCCTCTATCATCATAGCGGATGTTACGGCCTTCTGGAGGGAGATTTTCACAACATATTGAACGGTCTTTTGAACAAATTGATATATCGATTATTGACAGTGGTGGACTATTAGATAAGACTGAGACTGATATTGAGACGAGACTGACTGTCGCTCCTACAGTTGGTGGTAAAGTGTTGAAAGGGCAGGGGGTTGTTCTTCCACTACTTTGGCATCCCAAGCGCTGCAGTTCTACACAATGTTGGGCAGTAATCTCATTAGTGTAAGGGATTACAATCCAACATTGGGCGATTACATCATGACTACAAATTCCCAGTAATGCTTCATTGCCCTGACATCCGGGGGTCGGCTTTTTCTGCCATCTTACTGGGAGTTTAACGGGGGGTTGACATCAGTCTGGTTACTGTGTTCGGTAAGCAAACGGGTCCAGGACGTGGTGGAGGTGATGGGTAGAACTTAGCCTCCAGCAGGAGAAATGCGAGGGCAGGCGCCTCCAAAGTTGTCTTGTTTAAACTTTGCGTGATCTCGGCTGATTTTGGCGGACACTACCCCTTTTAGATTCGGAGTGCGTGTAACTGCACTTCTGAGGTGATGGTCCCATAGTTAGTAAATCCCTCTCAAACTGTAGGGCTGCCTGCTTGTTACAGTGCAATGTGTTGTTTCTCTATTGCTACAAAAATCAAGTAACAGGTAATCTAACACATCACTGTTGCTGATGAGTGATTAGTAATATAATCGGATTTTCTAGTTGCTAAATAGTGAATTTTTGGAGACACGCTAACCTTCAACACATATTATCAGTCAATATATTAACACATATGTATAATGTATTGTTATGATTCCGGTATTTGAATCCCAGATCATACGGTAACTTTCAGGTTCGGACCCTGGACCTTCTCACTTTGAGGCAAAAGGGATGAGCACTGAAACAACACGGTTCACTCTCACAGCTCTCGTCGCTGCAGCTGTTAGGCTTTAAAAAGAGCCCAAACAGCCTGAAATTTCCCTAAGGAGGTGGTGGAGACCAAAAACAGAGCCTAAAGAAGAGGGAACAATGGACCTAGGTTCATCAGGTTGCCAGAACCACGAGTGCTAAAGAACGGCCATGCTGCTCTGTAACTGCCCTAGGTGGAAATAGGCAACTACCTGCTAACATTTGTCCTTAAAAGAATTATTTCAGGCATAAATAATATTAAAAGAGTACCCAATGGGAGCAGCGGCTTTTCCACCATTTTGAATAAGTTGCTGCCGAAAATGCAAACTTCTTGTTGCTGCACAAACATGAAAGGAATCGACATGGTCACCTCATGTCCTAAAAATAAATCTTTCTCCAAATTCTAGGTTTAATATATGCTGTAACCCAAAGTTCAAAACTGTTCTAGGTGGCACTCACCTGGTCATTACAGGTAAATAGTATTGCATCATCATCTAAATTTTTTCAAACTTTTGTCAAACAGACATTTCGCCCTAGAGCCCCAGTATCACAAATAGTACAGGATTCTTTTCAATTTTGCATTAAGGTGGATTTACACAGTGCCCACACACCATTATATTTAATTACTCTGTATGAAGCTTAAATCAACCTTAATTCAACGCAAGCTAATGGAGAAAACTGAACCTAATTGAGGGACTCTCTCTCTCTCTCTCTGCTGGTTATCTGCATGCGTGCACTTAGCATGCGCTTGATTAACCCATTTTCCCGTGTATAATAATTCTTGTTGACAACCAATATTGGCATTACTCACTGCGTGTTTGGAACATTTTCAGCCACCGCGTCTCAGGAGTGCACCTAATGAGGCTAAATCAAGCACATCGAGGCCTCCCACAGTTGCAGAAACACACAGATGAGCGCTACATCACATCATTAGCTGGACAACCCCCCCCCGTGTCAGGCCAAGTCAACGTTGTTATGGAGGCTCAGGGGGCAAACGATGGACAACGGGAGAGAGCGGAGGACAATTGATTCGTGTGCACTCACAGTGGAGGGATGGTATAGGGACTATTGAATATGTGAGGCTGTATGTATGGGGGGGTTTGATTAGCGGTATGTATGTCCCACCCGGCCGAAGCCCTAACGAGCTGTAGTGGATTTTTCCATCTGTCTGCAAAGGATGGAAAAGAAAAAAAGAAAAAGAAAAAGAACCCCATGTTAGTTTCCCAGCATCTAAAAATCCATGATTTTATACATGAAATCACGTTGGCACCATTTGGTCGGGTTTTCAGATCAATACCTGGGGGGGGGGTATTAGACCTTTAGCAGGGCAAGTTTCAGCTTAACCCCAGATTAACTCCAGGCTATTGCCCCCCCCCCCCCCCAACACCGGGTCAAATCACCATGGTAACCTGTGCTGCTCGGCCGACCTGCTCTGGAGGTGCAGAGCCCCGGTTGGAGCAGCAGCAGCCTTTTGGCTGAGCCAGAACACAAGTCTTAGCTCGCACAGCTTCGCACAGCTTTGCTCGCAGCCAAGACAGCTTTTTAGCTGGCTTCCACTCTGTAATCTCAAAATTTAATGTGGGATCAATTCTCGATTTAAAAAAAAGAAAAAGAAATCGTCTCTCAGTTTTAATCAGTAAAAATGGGTTTCACGCTGCGCACCCATGTTTTTACTCCACTGACATTTAAGCCGTTTCTGAACTAATAAAGCCGCGACAGGTGCGGCGGAGCTCTGGGCTTTTTTTTCTTCCTTTTTTTTTTTTATTTGAAAAAACTTTACCTGCTCTGGAACCTTTCATAAACCATCCCCGCGCTAAAGTCTCTCTAAATGAAACAAACGACGTGTTGGTCTGGGCTCCATCTGGTCTGCATTAGTTTCTGGGTAATGAGCGGTGTCCCCGGCGCCGTATGTCCCAAAAAGAAAAAATAACCTCTAGATAAAAAGTGCATGTGTGTGTGTGTGTTGTGGACACTGTCAGGTCACATTTTTTTTATCAAAGTTGTTTTTTTTTCGGGGATGTGTGGGTTCTTTCACTCTCTGGCACTGAGTAATAAGTAAGCAAACCGGGTTGGACAGAAATCTAGGGCACCTGTTCGGCCCGATTTAGGCCCTGAATCACATCACAGTGAGTAAAACATTTCACCTTCGTCAGAGAGAAAACATAAAGGTCTTTGTTCCCGGAGTGGACGAAAGGAGGCTTCTGCCAAAATCCAGCAGGTATTTGGTTTTAAGATAGTTTATCAATGATGAATAAATGAAATGTAGCTTCACATTTTAACCGCAATTCTCGATTTAAAAAAATTTTAATCAGTAAAATGGGTTTCACGCTGCGCTTTTTACTCCACTGACATTTAAGCCGTTTCTGAACTAATAAAGCCGCGACAGGTGCGGCGGAGCTCTGGGCTTTTTTTTCTTCCTTTTTTTTTTTTATTTGAAAAAACTTTACCTGCTCTGGAACCTTTCATAAACCATCCCCGCGCTAAAGTCTCTCTAAATGAAACAAACGACGTGTTGGTCTGGGCTCCATCTGGTCTGCATTAGTTTCTGGGTAATGAGCGGTGTCCCCGGCGCCGTATGTCCCAAAAAGAAAAAATAACCTCTAGATAAAAAGTGCATGTGTGTGTGTGTGTTGTGGACACTGTCAGGTCACATTTTTATCAAAGTAAAAGAATTTGTTTTTTTCGGGGATGTGGGGGTGGGTTCTTTCCCACTGTCTCTGGCACTGAGTAATAAGTAACCAAACCGGGTTGGACAGAAATCTAAGGCACCTGTTCGGCCCGATTTAGGCCCTGAATCACATCACAGTGAGTAAAACATTTCACCTTCGTCAGAGAGAAAACATAAAGGTCTTTGTTCCCGGAGTGGACGAAAGGAGGCTTCTGCCAAAATCCAGCAGGTATTTGGTTTTAAGATAGTTTATCAATGATGAATAAATGAAATGTAGCTTCACATTTTAACCGTAATAGAAGTTCTTCCACAGGATCCATCGTCTGTTGCTTTTCATGTTCAGATTATCATGTCAGATTATTTTTTAAAAGAAGAAGAAGAAGAAGAAGAATGTTGAAGGTGCTTATTGCCATTAGGCCCCACTGGGGAAAGTCCAGTGAGGTTTTTCTCATCTCATTGAGCTTCACCCTATGAGACAATTTCCTTTTCAAAACAGTCGCCACATGTTTCTTCCGGGCTCCAGAGTCAGGATATGAATCTTCTGGCTCAATAAAACTTTCCTCAGCCGACTGGAGCCTTTTTGTTTATGTATTTACTTTACCTGAAGCCCCCCCCCCATGGAAACAGCATGACTTTAAATTATTAAAATGATACGTGTTCCTCCATGTTTATTCATGAATAGATTGCTCTCTGTGGAAAACACGAATAAATAGAATCATCAATTTGTACCTGACATGCTGAAAATATCTGCACTTTGTATAAAAACCTTTTATAACATTTCCATAATAATTTGTTTATCCTGTTCCTCTTGCTGCTGCTTTTTTATGTTCTACTGCTGCATCCAGACTCGGTATCTTTTATTAAATAATTTTACAATTGCTGTGGCAAAATCTCCACAGGGATGATTAGTTTTATTATATTAAAAGCTAATTACTCTCCTTTGACAAACTCCAACATGTTAATGTGAGCAGACGTCCAACTGAACTGGGGAATCTAAGGTTAAGAGGAAAACCAAAGAAAAAAGTTCTGGATTTCTAGAGTTTCACCTGAAGAGCGACTGACAAAGCTTAAGGCCAATCTACGCTTCTGCATGGAGCCTTCGCCATAGCCTGACCTTTCACCTCCTAAAATATGTAACTACATACCGCAGCAACGCAGACCGCAAGAGCTGCAAGAACCATTCATGTTCTCCAATACTCTCCAGTTGAACTTTAGGCACTTATTTTGAAAAAAGGGGGAAATAAGAATGAATGTGTTATATTTCTGATGCTACAGTGTATTGATCACGTTGATCATTCCCACAAACAGATTAACACCGATTGTTATTTTATCCTCCATTTTTATATCCTGCTAAAAATTTACACACTCGACCAGCAGTTGAAGGCAGAATGGCCTCATGGGAATAAATAAAGTTGAATCAAATCAATAAATAAATATAGGAACACGCAAAAAACACACACAAACACACACACACACGTTACATTGCCCATTCTCTAACTGGGGAAATTCATCAGCGAGTTATTAGCGTTTAAACCCAACGGCTGAGAGATGCATTGTGGGAGCATTGATCTCCGCTGTCTCCCTGACCGAGCCTGCAGAAGACAATTAAATCGGGACGCCTGATTCCCTCATCAGTATGCTGCCGCTGACATTTCACTGGCCGGTTCGCCACACTCACGAACACACACACACACACACACAGACACACACACACGCACACGCACACGCACACTACCACACACGCAACGGACCTGTGTGGACCTGGCAGTGTGTGTGTGCAGTGTGAGAAAACTGGAGGGTCCAGAAAAACGCAACGCCCCTTTTTTTTTTGGTTTTTTTTTGGAACAGAAGAGCTTTTTTTATTTTTCAGTATCTGTTCTTGTTCAGTTCGGAGTTTAACCCAGAGGTGTTGGGTGGGGTAAGGGCAGTCTAGCCCCCCCCCCCATGCATCAAACCGGGAGAAACCATCACCTTATTCACAAGGGACACTGTCAGGTTGGGACAGGAAAGGGCCAAATTGAAAAACTATTCCAAGTGTTCTAATGTTCCAGTTTCTCCTCATTGGAACCCAGGGCCCCAAACAAATAAATAAAACCATTTAAAGCCGGTATTTATACAGTTGGATTTAAAGGATTCAAAGCCCCTAAAACAAAATGATTTCTCTGTTATTCCTAGGTATAAATTGGAATGAAGGAAGTAGTTTTGGGGGGCTTCCTGTTTATACTTATGAATAAATAAGTATAAACAGGAAGCTCAGAAAAACTACAGAGCTGCTGCGAATCAATCATCATGAGTCTACACAACAAACATGTCGAGATTTCACCAGAATGCTGGTGAAGCTCTTTTCATCCGGGATGAGCTCAGACAGCATCCTGGCTGCCGCGACAACCGTGCAACAGGGTACCAACAGCAAGGCTGGTCCGAGGGAAGGTTCTCTGGGGCTAAACTGGGCTGCAAATCGCTTTTACAGGAACCAGCTTGGACCAAATTCCCAAATTTGTGGGGAAAAAAACAATACCAAAGACCAACAGGAGCATTCAGATTCATCACGTTAGGCTTAAAGAACAAGAGAAGCAGATGTGAGGCAACGTCGTTCCAAAGCAGAAGAAAACACACCGAGGCTCAACGGCAAGAAAACAAAGTGAGCAGCGTTCAGAGGCGGCATCTGTCGGGAACCCGTCCTCCTGGCGAACTGAAGCCGGACAACAAGGGCAGCTGTGGCTGACACCACATCTGCCGAGGAAACAGCCCACAGCCGGAAACCGCTGGCGGCGGTCCGAGGTGATGGATGATTGACAGCTGGCTGACACGCCCGGTGCCAGCGTCCACTCCATCAACCGAGCCTGGTCCTGAGACACGGAGCTCAGGGCCGTTTCCAGGTCACCCGCGGCGGGGGATGGCGTTCTAATGTCAGCGCCAGCAGTAAAGCGACTGGACGCCACAGCTAGTCAAACGAGCCAATCAGCATGAAGCTTCCTGGGGGAGGATGAGCGTCCTGCCTGAACTGACCAGGCCTCAGACAGAGCAAAGATTCTCCCGCTCATGGGGATTTTCAGGGATTTTTAGCATCTGGTTCAAATGACCAGCAGGTTCCATGACAACTCAGCTGTTTCTTGATGCTTCAGCAGTTCAGTCTTGACCTTAGGAGCCGATGTTTGACGTCTAGAAACAGCTGGCACAGTGAGACAGCTGCAATAAATGCGATAAGTTACAGAATATTCTCCACCAGTTAAGACTGTTTGAGGTTTAAATGTCCAAAAAAAGACATTTTAGAAATGTAAGTCTACTTTGTCGCTGCTAATTTTAAAACACACACACACACTCACATTTTGCCACCTGCGTCTCTTTTGTTTCCTCTAATGTTGATGATCCGACACTAACAAAGACTATAAAAAAAAAACCTCAGGGTACGACCCCAGAGTGTCGGTTTCAAAGGCCTCGGAAGGACAGAAAGCCTGTGTGTGTGTGTGTGTGTGTGTGTGTGTGTGTGTGTGTGTGTGTGTGTGCCAGCACATTATGATTCCATCTTACATCAATGTCAAAGTTGAACCAGAAAAAAGTCAGTCTGTGGGTGAGTGATGTGACCAATGGACGTTTTTCCAGCGGACGGCCACGACGCCGATTTTATCACTGACCCCGTTTTTTGTTGTTGTTTTTTTTCCCTCTCTGGTCCGACTGCGTTGAGAAAGCGTCTTTCATCGCCGCGTTCACGTCGGACGACCCGCTGGCATCCGTTTAAATGTCATCGCGCCGCAGGTCCCATGACCGATCTTATCGAGAACCAGTCAGAAAAAAATGGTCCGGTCCCAGCTGAGGAAGACCACGGTTCATTTAACGGTTTCCATGTGGACAAAACTGATAATCGTCCAACTCCTGTTTTATTTGTTCAAAAATAATAATAAAATCCTGGAAAAAGTGGAAGTTAGTTTGAGGTTTCTGATGTTTTTTACATTCACTGACTGTTTCCTTCTTCTGTTTGTGGTGAGTGAATACACACAAACACACAAACACGCGCACGCGCACACACACAAGCTCACACACACACACCTGCCCCAGCCTGCATGTGGACCTCAGAGGGCCGGAGGAGGCGGCTTTGTGATTGACAGCCGGTCAGGATCAGGTGGAGCCGCCGCTGAAGGTATTTTAGAGGGTGAATGATGGGGGGGGGCAACAGATGTGACAGTTAAACCTAAATCTGACCCACTGCCTGCTCACACACACACACACACACACACTGACGTTTGCCACAGGCTGACGTGAGCTCAAGCAACCGCTCTTAACCAGCCTACGTATTCTCAGAAAAATGAAACCAGGCCTGAGAAATTTTTTAATTTTAATTTTCTTTTTTTAAAGGGCCTTGAATCTGCCTTTAAAGTGCCTCGAAAAAAAAAAAAACAGAAAAACAATAAAGTCTAATTCTGACTCATTTAAAGTTCGGTCAACAAAACCTTGAGACCTTGAACAGCATTAAAAACTCCCTGTTTCTACTCCAGGTGAGTCAAGAGTAGTCAATACAGTTTTTGTTCTATTAATTCAAACTCACAACATTTTGTGGGAGGATTTTTCTTATTTTTTATATATGTGTGTGTGTGTGTGTTTTTGTCCTTCAGCTTCCTTCTCTTTGCTTCTACATGGACCAAATATTCCCAGAATAACGTAAAGAAAATTCAACTTTTTCACCGTAATACAGATCTTTCTCGGTTTCCTGGCGACGGCCGGCCACCGAGTGGTGCTGCAGCCCCCCCCCGCATGACTTCAGTGTTTGTTATGCACTGTGAAGGCGCCTTTCTGTGGCGGCGAAGAGACTAGAAGCTTGACAAAAAAAACACACTTCTCAGAACCGGAGCGAGGCTGAAGCGAACCGGAGCGAAGCTGTGTGTGTGTGTGTGTGTGTGTGTGTGTGTGTGTGTGTGTGTGTGTGTGTGTGTGTCTGCGTGTCTTCACGTATACATTCATGCGTTGCCCGTGTGGTCGTCAAGGCAACCACAGAGACCGAAGGGATGACAGCAGAGGAGTCAGAGACAGGAGAGGAGGGGATGTGTGTGTTTTGCTACAGCCTTGGAAATAACTGAGTGAAGGATTGTGTTTATATTTGTTATTAAATTGTTGTTATGTTGTTTACTATTGATTAGGTTAAGTTTTATTTATGTTTATTTTATTATGATTAGAAAAAAAATAAAAGATGTTACAGCCTGATGTTAAAACACTGGCTCTTAACAGCAGTAAACCTCATTGATACTGAACTGAAGGACAAACAGCGAACAGGAGTCGAATGCCTAAACTCCACGTGGGTCTTTGTGTGTGTGTGTGTGTGTGTTTTGTTTGTGTGTGTGTGCTTTTCAGCAAGGAAGGTCAGCCATCTGGTTCCCATTGAGACTCGAGGTGGAACATTGAACTCACCTCTCACCCAGTTCACACACACACACACACACACACACACACACACACACACACACACACACACACACACACACACAGAAGGGCAGCATTCATCTTCCACACAGGTCCCTGGTTTTCAACTCGGCTTCTTCTCCTTTTAAAGACAGTCGATATGACGAGTAAAATTTTTCTGTCGATCACTTTTATATTAAATAACAACAACAGAGCCTTTAAAAACTTTCATCAATCTGACATTTGGGTTCGAAACACAAACTCAGTCAATCAAAATATTGGTGATATTTCCAGTTCGTTGGAACAATATTGCTTGGACTCGAAGAGGCAGCTGCACATGTTGCTTTATGCTTCATTTGCAAGAACCGGAATATTGTCCTTTCATGCAACTTCTTAAAACCAATGCGTTTGTAACTTAGAAGCTAATTAAAAAAATAAGCCACTATTACAGACAGAGCATACACTGAGATGCGAGATGCACCGAGATGCTGCCCTCGGCGAAGGGCCCTCGGTGACGGGCCCTCAGTGATGCTGCCTTTGGCAACGGGCCCCACACACACAGAGGTTTTCTGACATTTGAGCGCAAAACATTATTCTTATCACCAGAGAGGTAAACATTCGCTTCAGAGACGCAGCTTGTTGAGCATCACTATGAATCCTCTCAAAGCTCGTCAGGTGGGACCCCGCATGAATTAAAAAGTTAAAACATGAAACACAAAAGCCGCATTTTCTGTCGTGGAAAAGCACGAACCGGAGTAGTAAAGTGGAGAGTTTTACAGCCAGGCAACATTACCGCGCTCGCTTACAACCCAAGACGTCACCGCAGCTTCATTCACCTGCACACGTTTCTGTTGATTAGTCTCGGTTAAAGCTCCTAACATTCAGGGGAATTTTGCCAAAAAGCAGATCGACTGAGTCGTCAACATGAGCAGCCACATAAACGATGACAAAAAACCCAGAAAGCGCAAAAATCAGAGCGAATGCATCTGGTCCCTCCGTCTTTTTTATGTCTGGCTCGAAGATTCGTGTGATTTCTACGTTAAACATTACAGATGAAGCATCATATTATGGAATGAATATTAAACCCCCTGTTTCCTGGGACTCGACCACCCGGCAGAGCGTGGCACAGATTGGGGGAGGGGGGGGGCGGCGTAGCCCGCTTTGGCTCCGAGTGCCAGCGACAGCTTGGGCAGATGGTCAGCGATGTGGTGGTGGTGGGGGGGTCGGTGCTGGTGACGCAAACATCGGCGAACAGCTGAAACAACCCACCACATACAGGTGGTGAGGCGATGCACTCCCACACATGGGGAAGAGGCTGGTGTGTGTGTGTGTGTGTGTGTGTGTGTGTGTGTGTGTGCTTGTGTTACATAACCGAGGTCGAGGGGGCTTCACTATCTAATGTGTGATGGACCCCATAATTCATGGCGGTAACCATGGAAACACACACATTATGTCTTGCATCCGTGCGGAGACATGTATTCAGTTACATAGCACACACTCATTCACTCGTAACATCTACGTACAATACATGAACATGGAGACGATGAGATCACACACGCGCCCAGACACACACAGACACACACACACACACACACACACACGACACAGACACACACGACACACTCCATCTTGTGGGTCTGATTTCTGAACAGAGAAGCTGTCTGCAGGGTCCGAGTGCCTCCCAATGGTCAAACATTTAGTTTATTATTTGATATCTCACACACAAAGTCAGAGAGGAGGCAGGATCATGACATCGGGCGGATCATTAATCCAACGTAGTGCAATTACATATCAGACCATGTGAAAAAAAAATGTAACCCGGGCTTTACACTGTGAAAGTCTCCGGTGACCGAGGTGGGAATCGAACCCGTGTCCTGTCCGAGACAGAAGCTTTTATTTCCTGAAACCACTATGTCCACTATGTCCACTATGTTAATAATGCTCACCTCAGTCCGGGTGGTAGAGAAAGGCGGGGCGTCACTTTCTCAGCATCGATCGGAGCGTCCGGATCGATCGGAGAGTCCGGAGCGATCAGAGGGATCGGAGCATCCAGAGCGTCCGCCGCCTCCCGACGAGCAGAGAGAACATGGCCTCGGCGGCTGGAGCCCGGAGGTCCGGGTATCTTGTGGCGTCAGCATGTTGGGTCGGGGTCGGGGGGTCGGGGGGCAGGGGAGGGACGGGCGGTTGAGTGGCGAACACAACTGTAGACCATGATAGAGCGAGATACCAAGATACCAATCAAGATACTAAACACAGTCATTGAAGGCTGCACTAAACAAATATTTGTACCAGTAAAAGCAGGACTGTTGACACACGATTTCATATATATAGAAAAGCCGAGCAGAATAAATTAAGACTGGACCGCTGCTATATTCCGCTGCTGTTCTTCAGGAATAAACTGACACTGGTCTTTATTTGGAAACTCTCGTACGACTTCCTGAGTCTGAACCTCTCAGCTCCAACCTCACTGGCTCCTACCGAAGATGTACGTTTTAAGGAATAAATCATAAATATAAAGGTTTGCTTTTAACCTTTATTTTTTTCAAATAGGGTTTAGTAGTTTCCTAACACAGCTGACTACTGACCTTGTTATCACATGCTACTCAAACAGGGGGAATTAGTGCATCTGTTAGGGGACTATCTTAAGCGGTGGATGAATACGGATTTGTTGTCCCAGTGAATATTTGGGGCAGCAGGACAGTGTGTTTGTGGGACTGAGTCTAATTAAACTAGAGTGTGTGTGTTTATGGTGATGAAGGAACATGTCAACAGCCTCATTGATTCATTTCTTTTTTTTATAGTTTTTGGAAACGAAGCTCTGTGACTCAGAGGGATAAGATCAATAGATGATTCCTGTGTGTCGGATCAATTCATTGATGGTTTTGGGGGTTTTTTGTCGTTTTTTTGTCAGATTTGGTGATAAAGAGAAATAATATTATTTTTTTCTTCAAGCCATATTAGTTCCTTGATGGTTCCAAAGGGAACAATCCGGTTTTAAACCATCAAAACACACGTTAGGTAAAAGTGTCATTGGCTATTGAAAATCTAACTTCTACACATATTCTTTGCGATATTTTTAGTTTGTGCTATTTTCCCTGGACTTCC
Source organism: Istiophorus platypterus (assembly GCA_016859345.1). NCBI lineage: Eukaryota > Metazoa > Chordata > Actinopteri > Istiophoriformes > Istiophoridae > Istiophorus > Istiophorus platypterus. Next base: position 20,794,084 of record CM029127.1, on the reverse strand, counting down.
CTGGACTGCTGGGACGGTTCCTCACCCATTTCCATGTAGTCCTTTCTCTCCTGCGTAGCCTGTCTCTTGTGGCCATCGGCGGAACTGCAGGTGACGACGCTTCGAGCATCAGCTCTCAACAGTGACAGGCGTTTGCCAGCCGGGTCCGAACACAGCTTCAGATCACACAGCAAGACATCAGAAAAACTCGTGTCGTGAGTAAGGATAAGCCTTTATTGATGTTTGGAAGGGAAAAAAAGCCAGAGCACATATGCCATCATCCGTGTGGACAGCACACAATACTGGTGAGGGGCTGGGGAAGTGTTGCGCCCATGGGATTTGTAGTTCATAACAGTCAGTCACAACAAGGAGAAATTAGCTGAGAATCCACAAAGTTGAAGGAGAATAACAAAGCTGTGTACATTATTGTTATCATTGTTATTGTTGTCATTATTACCCGCAATGCCGTTTCTTTTTGTTTTTTTTCTGCATCTTACAGCGGCAAACCGGCGCTGCCACCGTGTGAAGAGTGGGGCCGCAAACAACCCGCCGGAAAAAAAGTTGGAACACGCTCAACAACACAGTTACATAGAAAAATAGCACTGTCAAAAAGTTTTCTGAAACGTCTGTGAAGAAATCCCCAAATCCCAGTTATCAAAAGGAAAACACACACACACACACACACACACACACACACGGCATCCCTCCTCCATCGGCGGATGGAAGCGCAAGACGCTCGGAGACTTTTCTTCCAGGGATTTAAATTCAAAAGTCTGAGTCTGTGTATCAGGATTAAACATATTCCCAAAAAAAGAAAAGACAAGAAAAAAAAAGAAGAAAAACTATATATATATCCATCAAGGATAGAACTACGGCTCCCATTATACACCTGGGGCCTGGGTAAGTCTCTGTGGGAGGTGCCAACAGCGAACAGGCTCATGGGAAATCAAGTAATAGTTGTACTTGGGAATCGAAAGGGGAATTTAGAGTCAAATCACAGCTTCCCCCGAAGAAAACGAGCATTTGCATCAAACAACCAGAAAATAAAGTGTCAACACCCAGAGTGAACACAATAGTGGCAACTGTGACTGTGGCAGGCGACAAGAACTTTAACTTCTTTTAGCCTTTTAGATCTAGTTGCCATCTTTGAATAATGACATGACAGGTCTAAATGAATCGTTCGCTAAACCCCTCCCCCAACCAGCAACTGTCCAATCACAGCTTAGCGACCACGACTTGGTACGCAGGTCTGCATTTAAAGTCTGGCGTGGGGGGGGCAAAGTGCGTGTTTGTACTTTTGTACAGACTAACATTCACTAGCCTGGCTAACGCAACTACAACAGTAACCTAGCTTAACTAGAATGAATGAGGTTTTCCTTTTGTAATATCAGTTACTAAGCTAGTGTTTCGTATCGGATAAACTGCTGAGGGGTTAATATGTAGTTAGTAGTGAAGGACTTTACGTTTACCATTTCAGATACAGCAAAGGAGCTGATGTTAGTTCGCTAGCTAGCTGCAGCTGATAAAATCTACCAGCAACATTGTCATTTCAGTCGGTCAAATTGAGTCACCAACTTAAAGTAAAATGAAAAATGAAATAATGTGAAACGAAGGAGCAATTGTTAAAGAAATGACTCGGAATTTTCGAGCAGTGGATCTGCCACTGTCACCATAGCAACCGTGACGTTCTAGAGCGTGCAGCTCTATTTGCACAGCAACAGTGACCCAGGAGGGGGCGGGGCTTAGCGAACGTGCATCCCACGGTAAGTTAGTAATAAAGTCGGGTAAAAGAGAATCATAACGATAAAACCCAACAGCTCTGAAATGCTCCCCCCAGAAAAACAAAACAAAACAAAACAACCCACCACAAATTCTGTGATCGAATCAAAGACTTTTTTTTTTTTGCATGTTTTTTTTTTTAAATACGCGTATTTAATACCTCAGACAAAAACACCTGAGAAAAAACCGACAAAATGATTCCAATGGGTTTTTCTGTAGTATATTCAATTATGTATATTACAACTATAATCACATAATTCAAGCATATATCATATACACATATATATCTAGTGAGAGAATAGTTTAATATTCAATAGTACAGTTGTATGGTACAGTAGCAGTAGGGTGCATTTCTCGTTTCTCATTGGGTAAAAGTTTGAAGGAGAGGTATAGACAAGTGTTTGTGTGTAAATCTATATACGATTTATCAATACAATATGCAACAAAAGAAAGAAAAACTAAAAAGAAGGAATAAAAGACAAAGAAAGGGTATAGGCAGTTCTGTACTGTGTTGGAGACGGTGGAAGTGTTTTATTATAATGTGTGTATGCATGTGTGCGTTCACGATTTTTGTCAAAGTGTGTGTTTCTGGGTGTGCGTTTGTGTGCATCAGGTGAAGGATCAGATCAGATCAGCACCATAGAAGTCCATAACAACATCAACAACAACGATGGGGTTAAAACCTGGGTGAGGACTGTGCATGTCTGTGTGTGTGTGTGTGTGTGTGTGTGTGTGTGTGTGTGTGTTTGTCTGTTGTTTGTCCACATGCTGAAGGTTTCAGTCACTGTTCAGTCTGGGCAAATCAACCCTAAACCAGTTAGCATTTCATTTTCGCACTTCCTGGACGAACCGAGGAGCAAACAGAGAGAGAAAGACCGCGACTGTGTTGTGTTATTAACATTGTGTGTTGTGTGTGTTGTGTGTGTGTGTTTGTGTGTATGTATGTGTGTGTGAGCAGTGCACGTCCACTCGTCCTAAATGCATAAAAACCTGCCGGCGAAAATCCTCCACCTTTATTTATCCTCAAACATCTGCTGACATCCAGCTGTTCCGATGGCTAATTACTTCCTGCTTTTTCTCTCTCTCTCTCTCTATCTCTCTTTTTCTCCTTCATCTTAAGAAAAATAAAATAAAATATAAGCCCTGTGATCACCCCCCCCCAAAAAAAAATCAAATAGAAGATAACAAAATCAAGTGCTTGAACGAGCCCCACAAAAAAACCCAAAAAACGACGAACACAAAAATTCCTCTTTAAAACTATACAATTTTTTGTTTCACCACCAGGCTCCGCCCCCGCCCGCCCTCGCCCCTCCCCCTCCAACCCCCCACCCCCCCACCTTTCACCGACAAACAATCGTTACTAAGATACCTCGCCTCGTCTCACGCCGCGTGAAATACCTGATTCAACCGTGATACATTCCTCTGTTGTGCCTCCGCCTCCGGCTCATCTGCTCCGTGAAATCGAAAATAGATTATTTTGTCGTTTAGCGATAAACAGCTGGGAGGGAAAAAGCGCTTTGTGTGGCCCCGTGACCGTCCAGCTAACAGGGCCCCCCTCCCCCGCCCCCACCCCATATATAAAATATACAAAAGATTATCTCCAAAATCCGCCTCCTATCTCTGCTAATAGAAAAATATACAATAATCCTATGTCAAAATCTCTGCGTTATGGACGAAAACCCTGCATTTCCTCCCCCTCCCCCTCCTCCTCCTCCTCTTCGCTGGACTAGTCTTGCCTTCCTGCCCGGTTCAAAAAATATACATTTTTTTTAAAGTCCTATTTATAGAAAAAAATTACACGTCTGACCTCTCCTGGCTTGTGTGTCCATGCCTTGAGCTTAAAAAGTGAGATTTCACTGGCGTAACGTGAATTCAACACCACCCTGTTTGAAACTGGCCGGAGCAGCACTAGGACGCGCTACCTGCAAAACAACCCCGAAAAAACAAACAAAACAAAACAAAAAACCAACGCCGTGCGACACCGGGCGTGAGCACAGCACCGAGGGGTGACGTGAGCTGCCGGGGGGGGGGCAAGGTGGAGGATACAGTACGTTTTGTGTGTGTGGGTTCAGCGAAAGCAGCATTTTACAAAGAGTCAGGAAACGAGAAGAAAAAAAATAAAATAAGAAAGTGGCGTCACTGTGTTTTCCTGTCGTGACATCCTGAAGCACAGCTCACACACTGAAGAAAACGAAATTTAAAAAACACACACTTTTTTTTTTTAATCGTGTTCGCGCCCAGTGTTGCACGGCGCCTCACTGCAGATCTACCCCCCCCCCCCCCCAACGCCACCCCTCCGCCCAACGCCACTTCAACTAAAGTGCTGCTGTTGTTTGGGTTGCCCTGTACCCTTCTCTCATCTCCTCCCCGCCTCCTCCCCCCTCTCCTCCGTTCGCCTCCTCCTTCCCTGCGCCGCCTCACAAGTCTCCGTGCCGGCTCTCGTACTTGTTGATGATGTTCCTGCAGCGGCCCAGCTCCTTCCGCATGTCGGCCACTTCCTGGCGGAGGGCGGCGTTCTCCCGCTCCAGGAAGGCGGCGCGCACCGAGATCTGGTTCTCCTTCAGCCGCCGGGCGTCCCGGGAGCGCTTGGCCGCCTCGTTGTTCTTCACGCGCCGGTTCCAGTACTTCTCGTCCTGTTGTCGGGCGGCGGCGGCGGCGGCGGTATGTCGGGGTGTGTGGGGAGGAAGGTGTCGGGGGGAAGAGAGAGAGAGAGAACAAAAAAAAAAGAAACCAAAAGAGAGAGGAGAGAGTGGGATGAGGGGTCAGTTGTGCGATGAGGGAGGAGAGGATGGTGGGAGGAGAGGAAGGGCGGTGGGAGAGGCAGCAACAGCTGAATGATCGCAACCGCAGAAACCGAAAAACACCTGAACACTTTAACGGACTGTCAGAACCTCGAAGAAGAAATAATTATCATTATTATACCATGGCCGTGAAAAAATACTCATTTCTGATTGGCCAGCAGGCGTCTCATCACGTCAAACTACTGAGCAACGGTTCTCAATCCGAGCTCAAAGTAAACCATGAAATCCATGTTTTTAGACCTAATGCAATAAATCCGCTCCTACTTGCCACTTTGACCCAGGAGCATTCACACTTTTTTCCTGGATAGTTTCTGCCGCCGTTGATGCTCTGTTTTTTTAAGTCGGATGGAAATGTAGCCATCATCAGCTTTTTTTTGTTATGTTTGAAGGGGTTTGTTAGCATGTAGCATTTACAAACACTGTGAAGGCCAGTTTATGCTTCCATGCCGAGCCGACGCCGTAGCCTGATGCTAACTTCCCAAAAAAAATGTAACTACGCGTCACAACGACGTAAACTCAGGAAAGACTAAAGCCGCTGTGAGATATCCGTCAGCTCAGACTCCCTCGAGATCCGCTCGGTAAACGACGGCGACAGGAATTGTGGAACTCAACACTGTGGCATATAAACGCCGCCGCCAACCAGCCGTTTGGGTGGGTGCAATTGCAAATGAGTGACGCCAACGCAGAAGTATATATCTCACAATGGCGCACGAAATTTGTTTAGGCGAAAAACGGAGACTCGACAGAGAAGCATAAATTGGCCTTAAGGCTCATTTGAATTTGATCGATCGCGTTGGCGTTAATATGGATGAAACTGCCAGCGATGGCAGATTTGCAGCCATTTGCTTCTGGAGCGGCTTTTTGTTTTTTTTTCATCAAGTGTGAGATATCATAGCCATCTCTCCTGACTGTCTTTGACTCCAATTAACTTTGGCTGACATTAATGGTTTTGTCCACCTTGCTCTGTGTAGTTATGATCTATACACCGTGGAGTTAGCGCCACGTTAGCTTACGTTGGTCACAACAGGGGGGGTTGATGCCCATTGGACGGCGTCGGTCGAGTATTACTTTAAACTGCAGATGGCTAAACCAAGGCTTCTTCCTTTTCCTGCCGATTTTTCCTGTAGCTGGTGACCGTGGTATAACAGCGATAATACACTCTGAGGTGTTCTCGTCCATATATCAGACCCCTCCTTGTGTTATACTGGCCTTTACCAGTGTCGACAAAGCTTTCTAGCCATCAAATGGTTTGTAAAGTGTGTAAAAGTCAGTGATATTCATTACTTTTCAAAGTGTAGGATGGGAATTAATGTGAAATGGGAAAACCATAGTAAAGATCCAGGCGAAAACTGTATTGATGGTTCCCTTTCATGGAGCTGCGCAGCTGAACGGACAAACCCCAGCCGCAGCCGAATGAGGAGGAGGAGGAGGAAGAGATGGCCAGGAAGTTGCGTTGACCTTTCGTACTTCCGGGCAACAAGGAACCTGGGTTTAAAAAGTGGGACCCCTCTCTCTCTCTCTCTCGCTCTCTCGACGGATCTATGACGGAGGAACCACTCTGCCCTCTCTGCTCTGAGAGCTTTTTACAGGATGTGTTTACATCCAGCGAAATTAAAATCATTCCACATTAAGACTCATCAGGAAAATCATCATTCTTCGGCAACATTTAAAAGTCAAGTGAGTTACCCTGAAATTCAGCCTGGAGCATCTTTAATCATTTTAGTCATAGCCAGACGTCCCTGCACCTCAGTGTCGGGTTTAAACACGGAGCGGATTCTCAAAGCTCTTTTACGAGGAGCCGCCGACGGATCCAAGCTTCATCGAGATCGTGCGTCCAAACCTGGTACGAAAGATTTACGAAAACACTGCCAAGAACACGACCAAAAAAACAAAAAACAAAAAAAAAACCAGGAGGTGAGCGCCACCATCTCTCTGCGGAAATTTACAAAACGCGTTCGGGGCGGCAGCTGCTTTGACACCAGACGGCGAAGATCACGAGGCCGTCGATCGGAGATGCTCCAAACGCACAAGTATTTCAGGAGTCTGGTCGGGAGGCAGCGGAACCGGGGAGAGTCATGCTCCTTCGCTTTATGTAACGTGTCAAGCTAGGAGCTGACCAAGAGCTGCGTCCCCTATGTGGTATTTATCTCTAGAAACCCTTAAAATCTGAGGGGGGACCAACTGGACCTGGTTCTTCAATGGACTGAATCTTTAAAATTCGAGGTTTGAAATTTTATTTTTTTCAGAGATGATCACATCGGGCGTGAATTTTGCTTTCATCTGATGCCGATTAGTCAGAAAAACATTTTAAAAATCCTATCAATTAACTTCTGTCTGTGTCCCATTTCACATCAATCACACTCCAACATTTAAAAAATAGCCAGACTCTTGCTATGAACTGTGGGAGATGTAGTACCTTCTGCTCATCGGGCACCAGCATCTTCCGGGCCTTCTTTATCATCGGCTGGGGCTTCAGCTCCTCCTCGCTGAAGCGGTGCCGCCGCGGGTCGAACGCCTCCTGGCCCGGCACACTGGACAGTGCCAGGTCGGCCGGGTCTGGGTCGAAGTTCACCAGGATGTCGCCGCCGCCGCCGCTGGCGACCGTGGGTGGTCCGGGCGGCCCCGGGGGGCAGGTGGAGGAGGGCGAAGGGTCCTGAGGCACCGACTGAGCACCTGGGGGGGGGGGGGGGGGGCATTGTTATGTGGTTTATAGACGACACAATGCAAACGCTCTGGAGGCCGTAACTGAGGACCTGAGGACGTTTTCACTGTAAAAACAGGCGAAACATAAAACACGATTCAAGTCTGTGCTGAAGTGGGGAACTGAGCGACCCCTGACCTCTGTCTTAAAAAAAAAAGACGGTACAAGGCAAAGTTTGCCGAACTCGACTCGAGCTTTGACTCGTTTCACCGTGCAACTCTCGCACTTCCTGCAACATGACAACTCAAACGAATCAACCTCGTCACACTTCCCGTTTTTGCTTCGATCTACAGCCGCATTTTTATTCGACCTCAGCCGTCAGCCAGCTGCCCAGTTTTGTTTTTTTCTTAATAATGGCAATTTGCGACAGTCACATCCTCAAAACGCCATGATAATTAACAGAATTCAGGGAGGGAGGGGGCGACACGGGAGAGAGCCTGTGCTGGTTAATCGTCCATTTATTCCCAGCGACTTATAATCTGCTCCACAGTCCCGTCAGATGTAATAAACACGGAATCGGCGCCGGACTGGCTTAATTACTCATTTAGCCGTCCAATCGCCGCCCTCATCATCATCATCCAGTTTTAGTTTCATCTGCAGATTAGAGCTCATCTGCCCCCCTCACCAAGGACGGTCACGTGTCGGAGAGCGGTGGCGGTGGCGGACGAGGTGAAAGGAACTGAGGACGAGGACCCAACAACCCCCCCCCCGATGTGATCCCGTCCAACAGGAGGGTATATATCTAAATAATTGATGCCTCTGGCATGTTCAACTTTAAAAATGTCCAATGGTTAAAAAAAATTAAAAAAAATAATCTAATATCTGCCATTAAATTGTGACATCAGCCTTTACTTCTTAAGTTAAAACAAAAAAATCATCACACTGAAGTGTTTCCCACATCAGGCGTTGCCTTTAAAGAGCCTCTAACACAGAACAAGAACCTGGAAAAATGAACTTTAATTGCTCTGATGTTATCTATCGTGTTCTATTTATGGGTTCAGAGGCTTTTTTCCCCCAAGAAAGACAATATTTAGATTCAAGATTAATCTAATAATGTTTTATTATTATGTCCCCATTTGTAGTTTTGTTACATTTATTGAAGGTTATGTGTATTTTGGGGTTTTAAAGGTGATAAATAAATAAAGACTGTTATTCTATATATTAGTGGTTGTAGTATTAATATATTTCTAGAGCATGAAAAGGATCTGATTTAAATCTGCTTCACTGGTGTGTGTTTTTTTCCATAACAGCCCCAGAGTGGTGCTCAGCGACTTTCCTTCTACAGGCCTCTGGCTGCAGTCACATGTGCTGCAGACACACACACACACACACACACACACACACACACACACACACACACACACACACACACACACACACACACACACACAATCTTTCCCTCTCTGCCACTTCATCCAGAGATCAGCTGGCCAAGGCCGAGGCCCACTGGGATGAGTTAAACGTAAAGAGGATTAGCCTATAGAAAGTGGACAATATGTTCAAATTTAATTCAAACTGGGGGGGTCGGGGGGGGGGGGCACTACATCCATCCACCTCTCGTTGCACGTTGTCAAGGCAGGTGGAAGCTGTCGCCCAAACAGCATCTTTCTCTGCTGACGCTGCAGTGACATCGATCTACCACCGGGCGTCAGTACCGAGCCAGAAAACGCCAGGGGAGGCAGGGGAGGCAGGGGAGGCGGGGGAGGCGGGGGGGGGGGCATCGGGTTCACATCACGCTGGATGCACAACAGGCAGGAAAGAGCAGGTCTGTGGTTTAACCCCTTCGTGGTGCTGGAGTGCGGGTGAAAATCCGCCTGTGCGACTGTGGAGGATTGAACCAGACCAGCGGGTAGCAGGTCAGAGGAATCCAGTCAGAAACCGGGTCCAACGTGACTGTTCGCATGTAAAAATCATCTGTGATAGGACCTCAGATGATTTACCCGTCTGACATTTTCACATGTGCTGCCAAAGAACAAGGACGGTTTTACAAAAAAAATCAATTTCATGGACTGAGGCAAAAATAAAAATACAGGAAATTAAAAGAAGAAAATAGCTCAAGAAGACCTGATATCTTCAGAGAGCTGAATCGGGTCAGAGCGACTCTTGGAGGCCGATAGGAAATCACGTGGCAGCGGCTGTGGAAAGAAAAAAGCCTCCTCCGTGGTGCCCGTACCCTGCGGCGCTCGGCCTCGGCCTCGGCGCTGCCCCTGTGAACGTGGCGCGACGGCGCCCGGTGGCCCCGTTCTCCGGCCGCATCTTCTCCTCTGACCCGCCGTTTCTGATGCCCGTTTAAAAAGCATAAGAAGAAAACCAGGACTCGTGGTTTTTTCTTTCATAAAGCTGAGCGTTAGCTGAGCAGTCGGCCCGGAACCAGCGGGTCTTCTGTCTCAGCACCGTTTGTATGAGAGGCTTTTTATTCTTATTTATTTTTTAATTTTTTTCAGCTCCAGGCTCTGAGCCACAGATGATTATAAATAACCGCAGAGCTGCTGGTGACCACTATTGATTGGAAAAAGAAAGAAATTTTTTACTTGAGCGAATTAAAACAGAGTAGGGGACAATTTTAACAGCGAGTGACTCAACGTGTTGTTTTTGTTTCGCTTAGTTTTTTCCAGTGTTTGCCTTTTTTTAAAAATTAGTATCAAATATATCCAATAATCCCGCCTATGGATCTTTTTTTAAAAGATTTAACATTATCGACATTTTTTGATTTGGTTTTACTGAGACAAGAGAGTCATTCATGCAGTGGTTGAAACCTGAAGTTGTTCAGGCTTCTGTGCAGGTGTTTTATTTTTTGTTCGTTTATTTGTTTGTTTTGTTGTTTGGTTTTCTATTTGGGGGGGGGGTGGCTTGTAACCCTGGAAATGCCAGTGTCAGTCAGAGCAGCACTGCTAACACTGATGTTAGCTCCTGGACCACCGCCAACGAGATCTCGTCATTTTTTTTTTTTTTTTTAATAAAAATGCATCAACCCAGATAAAAAAAAAAGAAAACGCGACCCACAAACTCCTCCGCAGGGCTCTGAGGGATCAGGCTGATGTGAGCAGGGGACGGGAAATTCGAAGGGAAAGAGAGCTGTCGAAAAATCCCCCAACTTCGGCCCCCCCTGAATTTCAACTCAAAACACTTGACTACACAGCGGGTGTGTAAAAGTGGGAAATTCTGGGCTTGTAAACTTTACGAATGGCGGCTTTCTGAGTTGTTTTTTTTTTTTTAACGCTCTGACGCTGAACTCGAGATAAAATCTTCTTACACGGCGTGCTTACATCTAATCGTTTTGACTCTTCGGGCCATTTTCATCTGCTTATGAAAAACCCTCAAGGATCAAGGATCAAGGAGGCCCCCCCCCCCCCCCCACACACACACACACACACACACACTTACACATTTACAAAATTTGCTTTGCAGGAATATAAGAGTCGTGACACCCAAGGTGAAAACGAATCCCACGTTTCCTACTTGTTTCCAACAATAGAAGGTGCATTTGAATGTTTTTCTTTCCGAGCGAGAGCTGGGATTTACATAACTGTCAGTGTGTGACGTGAATGCATCACCATGCTCCGTCCTCTGCAGTTATTATCCTTAATAGTTTCTTCCCTTCGGCCTGAAACAAGGAAGGGGAATGTTGAGTTCTTTAAGGGGGGGGGGGTTCCTGTGCCCAGCAGCAATCAGACAAGGGCTTGTAAACAAAAGTCACATGGACCCAAAATAAATAAATAAATAAAAAGCAGTAGCCTGTTTACCGGGCAGGGCCCCGGTGACCCGACCCGGCGTCCAGCCGAGCCTGACATTCTGGCAGGGCCGGCGGAACCTGATTAAAATTCCTCCCCCCTTTGTTAGAGGCTACGGGTCTTTATCCGGGCTCCTCGGCGCTGTCGTCTGGTGCCGCCGCTATTCAAACGCCACCGCTGAACCGGCAGGCCGTGCTCCGCCGCCCACCACAACCACGGCGGCACAACGAGCCGCCCTGGGCCGGCCTCCAACCGACCCTCCGACCGACCCTCCGACCGACCCTCCGACCGACCTCTTACCAGTCGCTTGCCCACGTAAACAACAGATGGACCGTGGACGTGCTTTCTGAAGCAAACGCTGAGTGTAGAAAACAGCGTAACGGGATAACTTCTCTTTACAACTGCCCAGTAATTTCCCTTAACCCCTTAACCTAAACCTTCTTCCATTATGAATATGTGGGGTATGAAGAAACTAATAAGACAGGTAACAATAACCACAAAAACATCATGCAAAAATATATATATATACATTATATATATAAGTGTAACATTTAAAGCTCTCATATGTAGCGTGTTTATAAACGTTTAATTTGATGGTTAACTCATTATACTGTGTTATACACAGTATAATGAGTTTTTAAGCAGATATTAGTGTGTATTAATGTATTTGTCAGGAACTATAGCTCCTCTTGTGGATACACATAAATCGAGGGTGGTGTATATGAGCAAAAATACAGAAAACATAGTTGTATTAAAAATAAAATACGTATTCATAGGAGAGGTTATAATGGCCACAGATAAGGTGTATTATCAAACATTTTTACAATCTGCCAACAGCTATATCATATATGTTTTAAACCAGTTATAAAATGTTCCTTATATCAGATGAGACGAAGTAAAGTGTTATTGTCTAAAGGTTTTGTTAATTAATGCAACGCACTGATTCCCAGGATGTTTTCTGTCTTGTCCTATTTTTAAGAAGTCGAAGAAAAAAAAAAAATCAATCCCCGCAGTGGTTCGTAATTGGATTAAATTATTATATCAATATCGGGAAAACTTGTAACAAAGAGCCAAGTTTAAGTTGTTTTTTTTGTTTTCTTTTTTGAAAATCAGCCCAGAGAACATGAGTTGCGTGTTTTCTGCGGAGGAAATTGAATTTGACTTTGCCCGGACTGACAACAAAAGACACAAATCTCCACTGTCTTCCTGGCGGTGACCTCAACAGCATCTGATCAGTCAGCGTTGCCTGTTTCCTTTTCTTTCCTGTAAATAATCTGTCTTGTGCTTTTCATGTTGTTTTTCCTCACTGAATTGCTCCCAAGTCTTGAAAGCTGTTAAAGTATTCAACAACACAACTGTTTAATCAATTAAAGCTGCTATTGTCCATATTTTAAATAAATATATATTTGATGACTCTCCTGACAGATAATTATCTCCTGACTCATCGTTTTTCTTCTACCCTCTTTCTCTCTCTTTTTTTTTTAGCATCTTTAGACTCGTTGTGTTTTTTTGATTTTTTTGTAACGACCCCCGGTTTCTCTGATTCGATTCACTCTCACGGCTCTCATCACAATCATTCCTGGCTGCAGGGAAAAACAGTTAGCATCATTAGAGAGCAACTGGCCAATGCATTTAGCAGCTAAAGGGCCAGATATTTCCCTCCAGAGGTGGTGGAGACCAAAAACAGAGCTAAAAGAGGGAGATTACTGGACATAACAGTCATCACGAGGACATAAACACGAGTCCAGATGATAGCTAATGTTGCTCCGTAGCTGCTGGATGTGTAAACAAGCACCTGCTTCCCTGTTGATATGCCGGTGTTTTGTTTACAGCTTACATCCGTGGATAAAAAAACAAATAACCTACTAATGCAGCTTTAGCTCCTTTCCTGAACAGAAATATGTAACATTTTCTCATAGCCCAATTGGTCAGTTAAGATTTCCTGATTTTCTCTTTTTTTTGTCATTGTGATGTTAATATTTTTTGAAAGATGACAAAAATATTCGCAGCATATTCACAGCATTTTTGACAATTTATGGACCAAATATTTAATTGAATAATCCACAAAAGTATTCAACCCACAAACTAGATTATGAACATGATCCACATGACTGCAGCCGTGCATCTATCCATCCTTACAGTACAAGCTACGTACAAAATGTACCCACGCTCAGGCGGAGATTCATGGGCTCATCATGAATCTCTTTATCTAGAACACAACCTGCGCTGCAGCATTCCATACATCCCCCTCTTTATCCGTCTATACGTGCTCTGGTCCATCTGCTTTAGAGCGGCGACTGCCATCAGCTCGACTGCTGCTGGCTTGATCTTGCTCTCTGGCAGCTGGACCACGCTGATCCCGGATAAGTCCGCCCAAAGCCCCATCCTAATAACAACCATTTTGGGCAAAAAGTTGAAGCCGGTTCAAGAGCACGGCTCCCGCCGCCGCCACCACCGCCGCCGCCGCCGGGTGAACAGTCGCCTACGCCGCGGCCTCGTCTGCCTTCATTTCCTGTCTCCGAGCGGGAGCCAGAGGAAGCAGTCGCCGACTCTTGGGTTCTCTCTCTCTGCTAACATTAATTTATCTGAGATTATGTGTCTTTCTCTTTCGGCCCATTGCTCTGCCTGTCACTCTCTCCAACGAGTTCAGCTGAAAGGCTGAAATACTTTACACAGTGATGCTATTTTTGGATTGAGGCAACTCACACCCAACATTGTGACATCTTAGTATTTTACAAGTCCTGACTTTTCCAGATTATTTGCTGGAAACTTTCCTTATAATTTCCTGAAAATTAGCTGATATTCAGCACTAAAATTTTGAGGATATATTCCAAGAAAGGCCAAAACAACTTGGTACTAATTATGATGGAAATGGAAGAAGTGTTACGACAATAGTTCATGGACAGACATCAAAGTTTCCCTGATGGTAAAACAAAAATTCTTAAATTGGATTCTGCTCGGAAATATCGGTAAATATTCATTCAATTCACGTTTATGCTACATAATGTTTAATGGTATGCTAACCTCTAGTTTTCAGGTACATTCAAAATGCCTTAGATTTGTGTTTCAAACCAATGATCAACGAATAAATACCATTTCATGCTATAAAAACTTCACCCAAACAGTTGTTGTACTCATAAACATATTTCTACCTATTTTCCACAGACAAGACCTGTAAAACAAAGTGACTCATTTTCTATCTAACAATTAAGAATTTTGTTTGTATACTGACGTCTTTTTATGAACTATTTCCGTTGATGAACTATTTTTCCAGTTACCAACTACATAGGTTCCTAGTTCTCCAAATCTCCCAAGAAGTTTCCTGAAATTAACCAATATTTGGTTCTAATAACAGGTAAATCACAGAGAGACCGGTTGGTAAACTTTCAGTTGTTGCTAAATGCTAAGCTAGTGCTACGTTTGCACCTTTACTCAGAGGCTAGCAGCTGATCTAATCACACAAAATGTTAAATATGTTTAAAAAACAAACAATTGAGCATAAATGAAGAAAAATGTTTCTAATACTAAACTGATGAGTAATAAATATTCACTGCGTTTAAATTTAGCAATTTTCCTTCACATGAACAAGAACTTAAACTAACAGAACTTTTCTTTTTTTCCTGTGATTGGTACCAAGCTGCATGGTTCTTTCCAGGAAACGTTCAAGAAATTATCAGGGACTAACAGACCAGTAAAATATAAGGTTACCCTTGTTAATTGTAGCGAACGTCACTTTCTCCGTTTCCCTCATAATTAGAGACAAACTGTGTCAGCCTTTTTTGGAAACATCCTCGTAATTGAGGGCTAAATCCCAGCTAATTTTTCAGAAATAACGAGGAAAGTTTCCAGGGAATGAGCTGAAAATTGCAGGACCCGCAAAATAAAACCATTAGCGACATTTAAATTGGATCATTTTCATTCCAAAAAACCCATCACACATCATCCAGGTTTCCTACCCGACACTGCAACACCAAAACTTCCTACATTAACTCTGACACACTCAAGGCTCTTCAAGGTCTTTGAAGGTCCCGCTCAAGGACCGAGTGTCTTTTAGAATCGGAGCCTTCAATTCTCGTTCGCACTCTTGTCAAGTCATGAAGCTCTGGTTGAGACCCTTCATCTGAAAAACAGCTGCTGTATCATCTAAATCCTCCATCACAGGGTTTCGCCTCGGGACGCAGAGCACTGATCGTCAGATGGAGCCAGCAGACGAATGCTGATGGATCCGGGTGAAATATTTCACTTTGAAACTTCGCAAAAGTTCTTTCTCTCGAAACTTTTCGAGAAGCCGTTTTTTTTGAGGTTTGAGACAGATGGTGTTTAAGTGATATGAAGGAGGAGAAAAAAAAACTTGACATTGATGAGGGATTTTTTTTTTTTTTTCCCTTTTAAAATCAAACAGCTTCTCTCTGCAGCCGCGATTTTGTCTCCGGCCGCTCTGGAGTCACGGAGGAAAAAGAAAAGAACGGCGGCGGTGGGCAGGGAGACGCCCACGGGGGCCGAAAATAGACGAGCTGAAGTTTGAGTCAGGTGAGCGGCGCCTCCTCCTGACTAATCGCTCGCTGGGTCCGACTCCTGCTTTTCACCGGATCTGCCTACGCGTCAAAACCCGCGGACGAACGCAACAAACTCACCACCGACTTTTGGGCGAGATGCAGGAAAACAGAAAGTGGAGGGGAAATAAAGATGTACTTCCAGAATAAAAGCCTCTACTAACACACTTCACTCATCATTATCACCATCATCACCATCATCATCATCATCCATCCTCCCTCCCTTTTAAATATGTTTAAGCCTTTTCCTATTTCACTTGTTCCTTATGCAATAAAGAGTAAAAATGAAATTACCATAATGCTTATTATGCTAATTATACAAGGATGGAGGTAACAATTAACATCCACCCTAATTATTGTAATTGATTATATTTTTGCCGATTTTTGAGTCGGTTACTTTCTCCTCGTGTGAAATTTCATTAAACACTTCACTGTGTTAAACTGCAGCTATTAGCTCCACTGGCTTTGAGACTCAGGTGTCTGGTCTGAGACTGAGCCGTTTTATTTCGTCCTTCACTGGGACAGATGGGAGTTTTATAA